>JALPQD010000585.1:612500-904306 GCA_023101885.1 Typhlomys cinereus
AGAAGCAGAAGAGAATTACAAGTAAATAAATAAAATAAGTCCAGTGACCTTGTGAATAACTTCAGGAAGCCAAATATGTATCAATAGAGTTATCAAGAAGAGAAGGCTAGAGAATGGCTCAGGGGCTAAGACTCTGTCTCATAAGTAGAAGGTCCTAAGTTTGGATTCCAGGTCCCACATAAAAAATGCCAGGCTGAAATGGCAGTAATCTGCACTTCTAGTCCTGTGGGTGGAACCTGAGAAATCCCAGAGCAAGGCAAGAAGGAGAGAGAAGCAATCCAGATGATTCCCTCTGATACACACACACACACACACACACACACACAATAAGTAAAAATAAAATATTAGAAAAAGAGAAGTATGTGAGAAAAAAGTTCCAAAGGAAAAACAAACTGTCTTTAATGTGCCATTGAGTATGTTCTCTCCCCTATCCTTCTTGCACATATGTAAGTCTGTGTTATATGTTAAAACCCTCTTTTGACAGTCTTGAAATTAACTTTTTGCTCCCAAAACAAATCGTAAGCTCAATATCATAGCCTGAATGTGTCAGTCTCATTCAAGTTGAAACCTTAATCCCTAGTGTGATTATATGGGAGCTGGAGCATTTTGGATATGACTAGGCCGTGGTAGGAGGGACTTTAGCTACAGGATTTATCCTTTCAAAAAGAGACTTGAGACCCCTGTCCCTTGTTATTCCCACCTCTTCTGTTACCTAAGGACAAAGCAACAAGCTTCAGCTATGACATACGAAGATGGCTCTTACAAGTGAATAAATCTACTAACATTCCGATAATGGACTTTCAGCCTCCAGTCTGTGAAAAATAAACTTTCTATTATGTATGACTCATAAGAGTTCAATTGTGCATTTACAAAGAATATAACAACTATTCTTAGTCTACAAATGTCATGTAAATCTAGTTTTGTAGCAGAATGCACCTGTTGCATTCTGAAGGCAGTCCAAAGAGCAAAAATACCTATTGACCCAAGAAACTTAGCACTAAATTCTGAAGGAAAGAAACATGAAGAAAACTAGATTAAGTATTATCTTAAGCATATTCTGATTATGATGAATAAACTGGGCTGGAGAGATGGCTAATGAGTCAAATCTTTGCAGACACAAAGATCTGAGTTTGGATCCCAGATTCCATGTAAAAATGCTAGGTGGAAATGGTGGGAGCCTGCACTTTTTCAGCCCTGGAAGGAAGAATCAAGGAAATCCCAGAGCAAATCAATAAGGAAACAGAGCAATTCAGAATGATAACTGAAGTCACCCCTGAGCCTCCACTGACACACACGATACCTTATTTTATATTTATACGCACCTACCCCACCACATACATACACTCCCACACTTACATATATAAAATTAAAAGAATAAACTGATTGAGCTAAAACATTAAAAGAATAGTCCATAAGAACACAGGATATTCTGAGAAGCAAACATTAACAATGACAATAATTTATAAATTTTTAAATTTTAAATTTAAAAAAAAATAATGTTGAGCTAGGAAGCAGTAAATATCTGCAATACTTTGAAGGAAACAAGATGGTTAGCCCATTATTTTACAATTTTTATAAGAATATCTTTTGAAAATGAAGGTGTAGCAGTTCACCTGAATTATTGCTGAAAATTCTCATCCAAATGACTTATAGGGGAACAAGGAGGTTTGAGTCTGGTTTATGATTTTCTGTTCCTCGTCCAGCTTGACAGGAGGACGCTAAAACCAAGGGTTGAGGGAACTGCCCACATCATGCCACATACCAGCTGAGATGTAAACAAAAATCACAAGTAAGTATAGGAGACTGAATAGCTACAAAACTAAATTTACATGACATTTGTAAACTAAGAACAGTTGTTACATTCTTTGCAAATGCACAATTGAACTGTTATGAGTCATAAAACAACTCTAATGCACGGAAATGCTTTAATTCATACAAAACACAGTTCCAAACAGGTAGGTTGTGGAAAATCCCCACAATTTTGAAGAGTAGAAAACCCATCAAAGAAAAGTGCTTCTTCAAAAAGAAAGTACCTAGTCCACGCCGAAGCTTATGCCCACAGATCTCTATGTCCTCTTGCACAGAGACTTTGTTCAGCCATCTTTATTTCAGAGATTCACAATAATTAAAAAATAGATAAATTGTAATGCATGAGGCCACCTAGGCCCAGAAAAACAAATGCCCCATGGTCACTTTCATATATGGATACTAATTTTGCATCTTCGATTTTACGTGTTCAACATGGAGTTCTAGTAGAAGCGAAGAGACTAGAAAGAAACCAGTGGGAAGTTGATTCCTTAATGGAGAAGGTCTAGTAAAATGTAAGCAATATTAATGTAGAAAGGGGAAATACTGACAATGAAAAAACTTAATAGAAAGAAGATGGAAGGATAAGGACAGTAGGTGTATGGCTGAAAAACAGAACAAAATAAAATTTAAAAAAAATTGAAGAGTATGCTTCTAAAACCCCAGTGCTACGGCGGGGCAGCTTCTTATGAGTTGCTGGTCAGGGAGGCTCTAGAGGTCCACAAAACAATAAGAGCACTTGCAATTCCTCTTGGTTATTCACAGAATGAAATCATAATACCCTATTGCTAAAGACATTTTACACGTGTTACATGATACAGAGACAGTAAGCCGAAACTAAACTAGAAGATTCCTGTCTGGTGACTTTTATAATTCCAGAAGATGCTATGCAAGCTAGTGTTGTGGGGGAAGTATTACTAATTATGCTTATCTTTGAAACCTACAAATACAGCACCAACTTTCTAAGCCAGATGTGAATATCTGTGCAGTAGTGATATGACTGTTAAAACAGATGCCAACTATTCTGGCTGATTTGAGACCTGCACCACACGAGAGAAACCATGCTTGGTATTGAAAATCTGGTAAATTTGACTTGCATTAAACTGCTTTCTAATTATTTGTGGTTTTATTCAGAGATAACTGCTACCCACAGCTTTTATCAGAGAATCCTCTTTCTGAAGGCAGTGAATATAGAGACCTATTGTGACACAAGATGTTCAGAAAAGGAACTGGTTGAAATCTTAACTCTAAGTGAGATGTTTATACCATTCTTGCTAAGACTCATCACAGAAGAAGAAATATAAAGAATGTAAGATCTGAAAGGCAGGCACATAGACGCTATAATCCAATCTTCAGGGGAAAGCAGTTATTGTAGTGATAATTCACAAGAGTTATGGATCCTTGTGCTTAGCTTTTATGGTATGAGTGTGTCCATGGTCAGACATGGATGGGAGAAGGGCTCAGGGAGCTCAACTTCTCACTATTAAACACTTTTCTACTGATGGATTTTTAGAGGCAGCAATTTGGAACCTTTAATTGTATATTCACTGATAAGCCTACCAGTCTCCAGGGGAAAGTTCCAACCTGATGTCACATGGATGGGTCACAAAACAACACTTAAATCATGAATGGAGCCAAAGGACAGAAGGGTAGAAGTTAATGTGGATTGACAGCAGATAAAAGAGTGTTAGGTGGCCAAAATACAAAAAAAAAAAGAACAGTGACTCCGGACTGCTCAGTCCTAAACAGGACATCTAAAGTACCCTTCACATGAAGGGGAACATCATGGAAGAGAGGAGCAGTAAGAAAGTAAGAATGTAAGATCCTGAAGGTGGTGGGGTACAGTCAGATAGTATCTTCTGTACATGGCAGGGCTATTACATTCATGAATTAACTGCAACTATCACAAGACCATATAGGATATGGCATGATAGCATTTCACCAAGGAAGGGAAACGAGAGTTATTGAGGGTTAATACTAGATGGAATGAACGAAAGGTGCTTTTCTTAATAGAATGTGCTCTTACATATGTTTCATGATCTAACAAATGCTCAATCACATGACATCAAAGGCAGCCTAGATGGAATGCAGAGGACCACACATGCAAATGGACATAAAGATAGGAGGGACACTGGTGGGGAAAAAGAATGGTTGTAAAGGAAAGAGAGGAATGAGAAGTGGAATTAAGGTGTGAAAATATCATAAGTTTGATATATTCATGAATGAACTCTGAAAGAATGAAAGAGAGTTGGGGACAGAATAAGCAGAATATATAATATTCATGCATGGGATTATCCAAGAACAAATTTAATTAATACTAAAAGAAAGAGGGAGATGATGTGCTTAGGGAAGATGCATTTCTGGTCTCTATGGCCCAGCTGCTCTGATGAGTTCTCTAAGCTGCTCTGGAGGATTCTTGAGCGGTTGGTAAGCTACCTCTGGTGAAACCACAACCAGATGGGCATGAGTCACCGCCACACATAACAAAGACCTTACCCGAAACACCATGGAAGGACTTGGAAAAAGGGTCTGTGGGGAGACTGTGCCAAAACCTTCCAAAGCAGAAACAGCTTGAAGCCAATAACCTTCCCCCTGAAAATGATCAACACCAGGCAAAACATAAAAAGAAGAAAAAAAAGAGTACTTAAATGAAGATGTGAATAGATTCACGGAATACCTCAGACAGAACTCACAGATGGTTCACAATGGAAAGATAATGGAAATAGGCAGGAAGTTAGAGAAGAAATTGCAATGGTTTTAAATAAAGTCAGTCCTCAGGAAGGAAGGCGATTAAAAAGACAAGCAGAGAAGAAGAGTGCAATGATATGTTTCCATTGTAAGAGACCTCGCCATGGGATTGCTGATTGCATAGCTACTCTTGAAAATCAAGATACGGGAATTGGAATGTGCTTCTGGTGTGTGTCCACAGAGCACGAGATAACCAAGTGCAGAGCTAACGCTGACCCGGCTCTTAGCTAATTTCCTTTTGCAAAATGGATTGTTTGCAGGGAGATGGGGCACTTGTCCAGATGTTGTCCGCATAATCCCAAAGGAATCTATTCTGATGGTGGCGAATGAAACCTTTTGTAGCTCCATAGGACACTTTAAGAAAGGTTGTCCTGAAAACTAGTGTAGACTGAATGGTCACAGTTGGTCGCTGGGCAAAGGGAATAAATGCGGACTATGAAAAAATGTTGGATATGCCTAAACCACAGAAATCTAAAACAAGGTACCCAAAGTAGTTAATTTTTGATAACAATTTGTATTGTTGTTAATTACCACTTCATTGTAAACGTTCCAAAGCGGTCTGCTTTACAAGCTGGAGCTGTGCTCCTTAGAGGCGAGCCTGAATTGGAGTCTGCTCTGAACTTGCTGGAGTCGGAAACAGTTCCTGAATTCTATTGATCAAGAAACCCTCCTGCTGCTGGAAAAGACACTGAAGAGAAGTGTAGGATGAGCACACTGCACTCAGACTCCTGGATGTACCTCCATGCCAGAAGGAACTTAGACCGAACTTGATTGTAGCAATCATGTCTTTAAAGGTTAAGTTATGCATTCAAGTGAACCAACCGAAAACAGAGTGCTTTTGCATTTATAAGTGAAATTTTGGTTATAGTTTTATTGAAGCATCAATTTATTGGAATAGAAACATTTTAAGTTGTCAGAAAATATGTATTTTTGAAATACTAAATAAAATTACATTTGCTGTTAAAAAAAAAAAAGAAAGAACCTTGAAGGGCCGAGAAATAGTTCAGTTGATAAAGTATTTGCTATGCAGACGTGAAGATCTGAATTTGATCCATACGGCCCTGGAAAGTGTTGGGCATGGTGGCACATTCATGGTCCCCAACTTGGAGAAAGAAATAGGAAGATGCCTGATGCTTGCTGGCTAGTCAGTTTAATCAGTGAACCCCATTTCAGTGAAAGACTGTGTCTCAATAACCAAGTAAATAAATTCCAAGGTACATACCTCCAAGAGGTGACACCTGAGATAAAATCCTCACACACATACAAAAGCACCAGCAACTCCCACCCATATATGTGCACTGCACACATGTTAACATGCACACACTCCCAACATGATGAATAACAAAACTTTGATCTGAATGAAATTGATGGCTTCTAGCTATTTCAGCACTTACAAGGAGCTAAATAAAATTGTTTTGCTTTGCACACGTGCACATACACACACACACGTGTGTGTGTGCATATGTGTACAGGAGGACAACTTGAGTGTGTTACTGTAGAGGTCCAAGGGTGAGATCAAAAACCATCCTGGAAAACTCTACCTTCTTATTACTTCCAGACCTGAATTTGCAGGACACTCTCATTTCCTCAAATATTTTTCTATTTTTTATTAAGAATATTTTGATATACAAACAGAATGAAGTTCTCTTCATGCCTCTTCTTCCACTCTCCAGTCTCTTCCAACATCTGTCCCTATCCTTTCCCCGGCGTCCTCATGTCTCTCTGCATACGTGCACCACAGCGCTCCCTCTGGGGGCACCTATACTAGTGAGGCACCAGGCCTCTGTGGTAGTACCTGTGGCCATTGATTGGGTGAACCCACAGGTAGGGAGACTTCCCTTCACATGTTCAGCACCTGCCCCTAGAATTCCCACGGAGTATAAATGTTTCTCCTGAGATATCCTTGCTTGAATTCCATTAAGTAGTGTTGTTTCTCTTGAGCATTCTTATTGGAAAGGATCGTTAAGTAAGGGTGTGGAAGAAGATCTCAAACGAGTAGAGACAAAAGTAAGCATAGGTAAACAGAAAATGGAAGGGGGAAAAGAGACACTAGATAGGAAGATATGTCTTCATAGTAAATGTAAGTACTTGATAGCAAACCAACATCTAAACACCTTTTATTATATCCTTAGATAAAGAAAGATCTCAACACTCAACCAAGATGCATCCTTTTGCAGTGGAATATCAGTGAGGCAGACAACCACAACTGATCAATGTAAGGAAAAAGGGAGAGAAAGGCCCAAATGAGAGAAAGAATAGGTTTTATAATCTCAGGGTTGGAAAGTGGACTGAGGCTATAGGTCCGGAAGATGTCTCTCTTTTTTTCAAGATGACATCCTGGTCTTTGTCCAGCCCAGGAAGTGTGGTGAGTTTGGTTTTTGACATTGATCCCGCTGCTATTAAGGGACTGACAAGCACGACTTTTGCGAGGGTCAGCTAGCTGTTGGGGGCAGTGAGCATCAAACAGAATCTCTGTCCTGACATGGGGGATGGAGGGTGGAATTCTATCAATCCAAGTGCCAAGTGCGGAGTGTCAGCCACCCTATAACACTCCCCCAGCTAGGCAATCCAAACCTTTCCCCATTCCAAGTCTCAGGGAAGTTTGCAGAAGAGGGCCAGAATTTAAGAGTCTAGAGGAAGAGGGGATGTGTACTGCCAGCCTGGACACTCCAGTCACGACAGGGCTGCTGCTTCCAGGAGCTCACTGCAGTGGGATCTGCAACCACCAGATCTACACAGTGATGGACACATCAACATTCCCCAAGCACCAGAGAGAATATCCTCAGGCATCTTTATGTGGGATCCAGGAGTCAGAAATCAGGTCCTTTTGTTTGCAAGGCAAAGGCCATGACCCCTGAGCCATCTTGTTAATCCTCTTAGAGAGAGAGAGAGAGAGAGAGAGAGAGAGAGAGGGAGAGAGAAAAAGAGAGAGAATTGATATCGTTCATTTATAGTCTTGATTTAAATACTAGGAAAGGAAAGGGAAACAAACCCAACATGAGCAGCAGAAAATGATAAAGGTATGACCTAATACAAATGAAACAAAAAGAAAATCACTAAAATACAAGAGGTTGATTGATAAATATTATAAATCTCACCAGGATAATGAAAAGGGGAAAAAACACAAAATTTATCTGTACCAGAAATACAGAGTAGCCATCAATACACATTTTAAAGACATTAGAGTGACAATGAAAGATAACATCGACAAATACGTCTTCATTTTTTTTTTAATTGCTGGAAAGTTTGAGTCCATCATTGTGTGGAAGACACTGCAGTAGATGCTAGAGACCAGTCAGGAGCAGAGACCGATATGTGTTGGTGCTCAGCTAGATTTCTCCTTTTCAAGCAGTACAGAATCAAAGCCAGAATCAGGAGAGTCTTCCCATCTCAGTTAACCTAATCAATATGATGATACTCCTCAGCTCTGCCTGGAAGCTAGTCTAACAAATTCTAGATCCTGTCAATATGACAATATTTACTAACCCTCACAACATATTTGTCTGTGACATTCACAAATGTTTCATGTAGAAAGAATCATCCTCCATCCCCCTGAAACCCTGAATAAAGACCAGTTTTCTGGAGCCGTTGATCCACAGAGACAGTTGTAAGCAGAACATCTCCTAGTTAAGAATTCCCTTGGGAAATTTGCGGAAGAGGGGCCGATAAGATTGTACGAGCCTAAAGATGGGGACGAGCAACGATATGCAAGATACTCCACACTCGTTAGGGCCGAAGTAACCACAATAGGACTTTGCATGACCTGCGCAATGACCGACATATCAATGAGCCCCCCCCCCCAAAGTCTAGCATGGATCACAGGCATTAGGATCCTTAGAGGCAAGGGATTAACAGTCACAATAGTGTTCCTATACTAAAGGGGAACACAAGAAAAGGCTCTAGGCAGTGCTACTGAGTCCTTACACCTCGTTAGAGTGGAGGACCCAGAGGGAAGTTTGAGATTCACATTAAAGGATGCTACAGGGATTGGGAGGGGAGAGAGAGGGGTACTAGGAAAAAAGGAGAGGGGGTGAAAGGAAGAGGAAAAGGGCAGAGAGAGCAAGTGGGTCCAGGAAGGGGTAGAGGGAGGGAGGGGACCGGGGTACCTATTAAGTTTGTATGAGTGGAAAAAATAATAAAAAAAATAATTAACAAAAAGAATTCCCTTGGGGGGTACGCTGGAGAGATGGCTCATGGATTAAGACTCTGCCTTACAAGCAGAAAGTCCTGAGTTTGGATCCCAGGTCCCACGTAAAAGCGTCAGATGGAAACAGCGGCAGCTTACACTTCAGGCCCTGCTAGGCAAAGCCTGGGAAATTCAGAACAAAGCAAAACGGAGGAAGAATCGATCCAGGCTGATTCCCGAAGTCACCCTTGGTCTTCCACAAGGACATAAAGTGCCCTTTGATAAATAAACATACATACAGACACATACAATAGATAAATGAAGTAAAAAAAGAGAAAACATTCCCCCATGGGTTTCTGGGGAGGATGCAAGCATCTGATATGTTGTTCTACTCTATCCAGTACTTACTGTTTTCATTTCTTTGTTTGACTGCACACTTATTTAATTCAGTCCTCAGAGACTGAAAATATGACACTCTGTGGAACAAGATGTTAGGTGAAATGACAAACTCTTTACAATACACATCCTCCAAAGCTCACGAAGACATATGAATGCATTATGAAATGTGCTCTTTCTATGAAAGAAATTGATTTTGGTAGTTAAATATTCATAGAAAGGTTATCTCAGATGGCTTTGCTGGTAAGTTTTAAAAATATTTAGAAAGAAAATAGTATTGACCTTGCACAGCTGACATTATAGAAGATAGGAGAGAAAGAAACATCTGTTTCCTCATTTTACCAGTCCTGCATCACTCAGATACCAAGGAGAAAATGTTAATCAATTGGTTAGTAAAAGTTAGAAACTAAGTCCAACAATGTAACTAAATTCAATGATATATCTATATCATCTATACCAATATCATCTATCTCTGTCTGTCTGTCTGTCTATCTATCTATCTCTCTCTCTCTCTCTCTCTCTCTATCTATCTATCTATCTATCTATCTATCTATCTATCTATCTATCTATCTATCTATCTAAACAAAGTAGAATTCCTTCCAGGAATTCAGTGATTTATTTGAAAATCTATGAATATAGTTCACAACGTTAGCAAACAAAAATTCAAAAGTATTCAGTTATCTTTATGGCTTAAAAAAGAATTTGATAAACTCAGGCATTCATGATTAAAATGGTAAGTAAATTTTGAATAAAGGATTTCCTTAATCGATGGAAGAAACATGTGGAAGTCCCCAGTCAGCCCACACTTAAGGATGAAATGCTACGGTTTCTCTGCAAGATGAGAAATGGACTGATGATTCCTGCTCTTACCAAGTCACCATCATGTGGCCTTAGTATTCAGAACTATGAAAATAAAAGGCAGGCAGATAGTGTGATTTTTGCACACCCTGACACACTAAATTATCTGGAACAGATGCACTGCAAATAGTAGCCAATATTAGTACATTTGCAGGATATGGACTCAGTGTAAAAAATCAATCCTATTATGCATTCTGAAAATAAACCACCAGTAATGAAATTTAAATTTAAAAAGGACAATTATAGCTGGGGTTGTTGTTTATTAGGAGAGCCAGTACTTACTATCTGTCAAGACTTAAGTTCCATCCCTGGTCCCCAAAAAATTCAGAAAAGAACAACTGCATTTATAGCATAATTCATAATTTTGAAATACTTGGGATCATTTTTTAAAAAAATCCACAATGTCTGTATGGAGTAAACTGCAAAATATTTATGATATTAATTTCAATACAAGTAAATGGAGGGTGGAGATCACCCACTGCAGTTTCCCCGTGCATGATAAAGTGGGCACATCATGTCGCGATGGGGTCTCATATGACCCGGGCCTTCCACAACTGCAACTTAGATAAAAGGAGGGAACAAGAGATCAGCAAGACCATCCAGATTATTAAGGGAGAAATCACTAGAAAAGATAACAGGTTGCTGTCATTACTAAAGGATGCGTATGTTGATTGCACAGATCCTGGGTCTTCCTCGTGGATAAAAACAGATGCTGCACGGAGACCAGAATGGAAGAAGCTGGGGTAGCCCATCGTTCCTCACATCCATGTGAACATCATGGACATGCCGAAAGGCAACATTTCTGTTGTAGAGGCTCTGCTCAATAATCGCAAACTTTATCCAGAAACGTGGAGTGCTGAGAAGATAGTGCAAGAGTACTGACAGATGTAAACTCCCTTCTCAAATACTTTGAAGTTAAAATCTTCCCTAGAAAAGACAAGAAAGCAACACAATCAAAATGAAAAAAAAAATCATCACATTACAAAAAAGGAGAAGCAAATTAAGGAGTATATTTTTCCAATAATCAGAAGAACATGCATTAAATCGTGTTAGTTTTCTTTTAAATTGATAAATCTATACATGTATGTGTAGATTTAATATTGTATTAGTTAAAATACTAGCAACCTTTCTTGCATAAGCTGCCAATTTTAACGGATTCTAAAATTTGTATAACAAGGAAAACAAAGTGAAATGATCAACACAATTCTGATGAAGAAGAATAAATGAAAGAACCTGCAGTATCTGACTGGGAGATTATTTCAAACCTTCAGTAAACAAGACATTATGGTTGCATAAAAATAGAAATGCAAAGGGGACACAGTAAAGAGTGCAGAAATAAAACAATGTGCATATGGTTATTTGATTTTGTACAAAGAGGCCAAGGAAATTAAATGGAGGAAGAGTAATAATCACAAAAATTTGTTCTGAGATAATTGGATAGTCACATGCAAAAATACTTAGAATACCTGACATAATCTATAAAAAATAACTAAAATGGATTACAGAGTTATGGAAGAACAAAACTATGAAAATTCAGGGGAAAATAAGAGGGATTTTTAGTAAGCTTACTTTAATGAAGATTTTTTTAAGTAGGACACAGAAAACCCTTGAAACAAAAATAATTCTGATTTCATCAGATTTAAAGCTTTGCCCTTTAAAAACAACTTGATAAAAATGAAGAGGAAAACAGGAAGGAAATAGTTCCAAAATACATATCTGGGGCTGGATATCTTGGGATCAAGCCTTTCCTTGCAAGCAGAGGTATCTGAGTTTGGATGCCCAATGTAAAAAAAAATGTTGGGCAAAATGGTGGTTGCCCATACTTCTGTCCCTGTAAAACAGAGCCTGGGAAATCCCAGAGTGAATCAATAAGGAGGTAAAGAAACTCAAAATGACTCCTGAATTTACTCTTGGAGCTTCAGAGGCATTCACAGTGCCCTGTAATACACATACACACACTCACACACCAGTACCTATACACTATATATATATATATATATATATATATATATATGAATCTGACAGGTCAAATTTTTCATGCTTACAATGCATATATTCCCACAGAATATGGGCAAAACATAAAACAATAAAACAAAAGAAAATGAGGTCAACAATTGCCAGATACATCATTACAAAGGAAAAGACTTATGAATGCAGAATAAAAATGTGAAAGGTGCTCAATATTATTAGTTCTCAAACATAAAAATTAATATCAAAATATGCTACTTTACAGCAGTGTGACAGAAGTTTAAAAGAGAACCTAAACTAGATATCTAAATCTTTGTTACCAGTGGAACTCACTGTCTTAAATTGAAAACACTAACACTATTTTGAAAGACACTTTGATAGTTACTTGAAATGCTGACCATAGATACATAAATCGTCATTCCTTTTCTTCTTAGAAGAAATAGAAGGAAACCCCCAGACTAAAATTCACACAATTATATGACTACATACAACCTATATCTTTAATAGGTCAAACAGCTCTCAGCAATCCAAATATATATCAATAAATGAATGAGTGAAAAATTGTGCATTATCTGTACAGTAGCACTCTTCAAAAATGTTGGTAATTGCTTTACTGATAATTGGATGGCTGACTGTGATAGTTAAGCCTGGGTGTCAACTTGACATACCTGGTATTAACTAAGATCAGTTGAAACCACACCTGGAAGGATCAGCTGAGACCACCTGAAGGGATTATACCTGCCCTAGATTCCATAGGAACCTCCCAGTAATGGCCATATAAAAGGGACCACAGACTATAAGAAGAGAGACATTCCAGAAATATTCCAGCTATGTGGAGGTCTGCTGTGACTTAGCCTACAGCCTGTCTGCCAGCCTCAGCCAGCCAGTCATGCCATCTCTGCCATGAAAGGCTGTATCTATTTCCCCTCTGGAACTGTAAGTTGAATAAATCTCCTTTCTCCCATAAGTTGTTTGACTTTGGGTGTTCTCTCACAGCAATAGTAAAGAGTAACCATCACACTGACAATGATTAATACTGATGTAAAATAAATCTTAATTATAATTACAGAAGAAATTATGCTTATTGGATGATCCTTTCATATAAAATTCTAGAAGCTGGAAACTAACCCATAAGAGCCAACAGATTCACTGAAATTGAGAAAGAGATATAAAGAATTTTTCTATTATAAATAATGTTCTTTGTCTTGATCCTAGTGATGGATATACACAAAAAATCAATGTTATAATTTAACTATGTACAGCTTGTTATATTTCTTACCCTAATAACTGTCTAAAGAAAATTAAGCCTACTCTAAGGCCACAATTCCATATTTGGTCATTTACTAAAAAAAAAAATACCACATATACATCTACCAAAAGGCTTGTACAGCAGTTCATAGTACCTTTATTCATAGCAGCCTCAATTTGGAATATTATGTATGTCTATTAAAGGAGAATGCACAAGGAAATTAAGTTAGGGCAAATGTAACACTGCTTAGTACTATAGTGAGAACCTGCTGGTGTGTGGACTGATATCAGCAAATTTCTAAATATGATGATGCATGAAGGAAACTTCTTGAGAACACTGTCTTATGATTATACCAGTGATTCCATTAATGAAAACAGCCAGACCAAACGTGGTGAAATGTCAGGGTGGTGTTTGCCTTCTTGGTTGTAGGACCATGAAGGTAGTTACAGAAAATGGGAGAGAAATCATCAAGACGATGAAGACGCGCATCTCAATAACGTCAGGCCAAGCAGGTGCACATGTTGGCTGAGACTCGTTACAATGCACATGTTGGCTGAGACTCGTTACAATAATGTGCTTGTGAGCACGTTTCATTGTGTACGGTATTTGAATAAAATAGAAAGAACCAAGGGCAAATACCAATTCCTAAGTTAATGATATATTGGGAGGTAAATGTATGTCAGCATATTGCACCGAAAGGTAATTTTAGAGGAAGAATTGCTGGAAAGATAAAGTAAGTGGATATATATGGGCTGTAGAAAATACAGTAAAATATTTACTGTATGAAAACTGTAGCAGCCATGTGATGATGCTGTACCTCTGTTCTGCTTTCCTCAGTATTTTTCTTGTGATCTGCTGCATGGGGGTTTGTGCTTCTATAGAGTCTGAAGTCTGCGATCCTGTGTTCATGACTTGCAATGGCTCCAAATGTCACAGAATAGAATTGTTTCCCCTCTCAGACTTTGAAAGGCCATCTGTCCTTTACCCATTTCTTTCGTGTGATTGCCTTAGATTGAGGGCTGAGGAAGCAGTGGACTCTCTGAAAGGCGGTCTGTCCCAAACATGGGAGACAGCCCAGCCAAGTTCAACGGGGCTGCCTACTAGACCCTCCACGGGCCTCAGGTGAAAGAGTGAGCCAGCCAAGACCAGACGCAGTTTCCGGCTGATGGTTTAGGAGACTGTGATAGCTAATGACGCAGTATGATTTTCAATGAATTGCAAGCCTCTATCAGTTTCTACTTTCCCCAAAATCCATTCTACATGATTGACATCTTGGAAATTGACATAACAAGTCACAGATAAGAAAAGGAGCAAATGCCTGCATATTTAGAATTACTGGCTATTAGCACCAATGCTGCCAACTTCCACAAAAAGCTGACTGCCAAGTTCTCCAAACATATCAGAAAGTGCAGCAATGATTTATTAATGTTTTTGGCCGAAACACTGTTCAGTTGCCTCAGTGCCAATCCACATTGAGGTTTATACTACATGGAAACTAGAACTGCACAGGAAAAAAAAAAATCTAATTAAAAATGGGAACACTGCGACCAGGTGACACCTTGTCTGAGTCCCTTTTGAGACTAAGTCCCTGGGTACATTTCATGTTAAAAGCAAGATTCTTAAATTAAAACCTTGTCCATGCCCTTTTGCCGCTGCACGTGAACATTCGTTTACAAAGAACTTGGTCCCTGAGGTCTGTTTTCCATGAGCACTGATGGATTAGGGAACTTGGCCCAGGAATGGAACTGCCTGAAATGACAAAGGCTGCTTGTGTTTCAGGCAGAGGCAGCTGCCAGGATTTCTTGAGCTTATGCAAACTCTTTACCACTCCAATGAACACACCTCCTCAAGCAGAAACACTTAATACCACAAAGATGGCCCCCAGAATAAATGCTGCAGGTATAGTAGGGTGGGTCACCCCTCTGCTCTACAGAGCTCCGTGGTGACTTGACACAGTGACAGAGGAGAATCTCCTGTGAGATGTCGAAACAAGGGGCTGGCTGACACATTTCATGACCACCGAGGGGAAGCTCTGAGCACAGTTGTCTCTTCTTCAAAAAGTGCTAAGAAAATGTACCTGCTTGAAATCCTGCCTTGAAAGCACCTGCCAATCAATCTTCCCATGTCAGTGGCCGAAGGAAATGATGAGCCAGTACCAGATCTTCGTTTCTTCCTAGAAATCAGGTGTCATTTGCATGTGGTAGCAACAGCTGGTCTTCAGGGGAGAAAGACATTGTGTGGAGTCACAATCTTTTCCCGTCTCAGGCATTGTTGAGGATCAGCCTGAGGATTAATAAAGAATTGAAAACTGGAAGTGTGGCCTTTACAAAATGACCGCTCGGTAAGGTGGAGACTTTATAAAACGGTGGCTCTGGCCAACAGAGGGGGATGCGACGTTCATGCTCACACGTCTCTGCTAGGGGAGAATCTGTGCACTGAAGCTGTGGACCAGGCATCCTTCTAGCATGAATCTGTATTATCCAAAATGGTGTCTTATATATTCCTTCCCCGTCCACATTACATCAAGATGAAGTCAGAACAAGTCTATTTATCCGCCATTTTAAGAAAGAACAAAACTCTCTTTTCCTAGGCTTCACAGAAAATGCATGGGATTTAGACTGACACTTTAGTAAGAACAGGCTGGTCAGCCCTGAGTTCAGACTTTGTATCTATGGCAAAGACCACCCAAGTGTCAGAAGTACAGAGGGACAGTGTGTTTGCTGCATGGAGAAAGGTTTCATGTTGTCATTTTTACATGGAAAATGGTAAGGTAAACTCAATTCAACCATTCTGAAGGACTTTTCAAAAGCTTTGGAAGGTTATACTGAAATAAGAAGGGTCTATGCCATTCTGCAAAACTCATATGATAATGGATATTAATTTCCTGAAACATCAAATACATGTTCAAAAAGATTGCTTTGAATGGACTGTGGGGAAGTCTATGTGAAATGACTGATGCGGTCTCAGCAATAGATATGTTGAGAGCACAGAGGTTTTATACAGCCTCTGATTTCCACATGGGCAGCTGTCTTACAATCAGAAGAAAAAAAAAATTGAGGAAAACCAGCCTCAGAAAGTTGCTGGGTGAACGAAGGTCAAGTCTCCTGGGGGACTGGGAGCCACTGGACCCATGAGGGCACCTGCATTTGTGGGTTTCATCACGCCTGTAGAGAGGAAAGGAGGCCTGATTCTCACTAGCACTCAGCCTGGCTTTCCCAGGGCAGGCACTGATCTGGCTGATCATAGAGTCCAGTCCAGCATCAGATAATTCTGATCATGTGAATACAATGAAAAAGTAATCAGGATTCTGAGAAAATTAAGTATTTCTTAGACTTGTGCAGAAGAAGCAACTCTGGATTTGGCCTCAGGAGACCAGCCATTAAGTCTTAAGAGTATCTCAAGGGTTATATCTTTGTATCACGATGATAAGGTCAATTAAGATTCCAATGTGCGGTACTTCTAGGTGGAACTCTGTGTTGCATCAGGCCACACTGCTCACATATTCTTATTCAATACTTCTGTTCTATGGAGTGATAGATAGCTCCTAGTCCACAGGATGTTAAAAGGGATAAGAGAACAAGCATATTCTTACAAGGAAGTTCCAACCTTCTGTTTTAATCTTGTTTCTGTTGCTATGATAAACTGCCCCAACCAAAGTAACTTAAGGAACAAAAGGGCTTTATGCCTCTGACAATTCTTGGTTAGAGTGTGTCCTTGTGGGAAAGTCTCAGAGACAAGAGTTTGAAACAACTGGTCACATCACACCACAGCCAAGAAACAGAGGAATAAATGCCTGTGGGCTTGTCAGAGCTAGGGAGCTTTCTCCATCTTTAAATAGCCTTGGATTCTCTGCCCAGGAAAGTGGAAGCCCCCCTTTCCACAGTGAGTAGGTCTTCTCACATCAGTTATAACAGTAAGACAATCTCTTACAGGTCTGCCCAATTTTCCTAGGCAATTCTAGATCTTTTCAAGTTGACAATTGACAATAACTGGCACCTTCTCTGTCTAATACTGTTCCTAAAAAGAGCACTGGATGATGACAGCATATTCTCAGAGGCGTGAAGGTCGGTTAGGTGTTGGCACTAACGCTGTGGCCACTGGTCTGCGCAACTGAGTTTCCTCGTGAAAACAGGGCAAATAGCACCTTCCTTCCTTCCTTCCTTCCTTCCTTCCTTCCTTCCTTCCTTCCTTCCTTCCTTCCTTCCTTCCTTCCTTCCTCCTTCCTTCCTTCCTTCCTTCTTCCTTCTTCCTTTGCTCCTTCCTTCCTTAAAGAAACAAAATAATTTATTTTATCATTTGTATTATTATATATGAACTTTTGTATGTCCTTGATTAAGGTTTGAGGAGAATTTAAATTTGAGCTAAAGTTTTGTGCTTGATATAAGGTACATACTTTTTATTTCTATGTACTGGGTATGATAATTATTATTTCAAAATATATTATCAAAATAATATTATAAAAGTAGTGGACTGAGCAGTGTAGAATTAGATTTAAGTGTGATAGATGACACACAGCCATATAGTTTCTTTTTAATTGCTGTAGTCACAGCAATGCCCAATAAAGTCTTCTAAACACTGTTCTTAATAGTAATGATTGATGGTCATACTTTTACAACCACCTTTCATCTTGAGAGCCATGTTACTGTGAGCTGCACTACATACATTTCCAAGGGTGTCAGTGCAGTGAAGCTGAATCACTGCATATGATCCTTTGCCTTGTGTTGCACAGTCCTCTCTTGTCCTGCAGTTGTTTGCTTTGTGAGTTAATGTGACATTACCTCCTCCACTAACAGTTCCTCTCACATGATGCATGCTCTGCTTTCCACATTCAGGCTTATGTGTCTGATATTCTGGCTTCTCAAGGGTTGTTTCCAGTTAATAGGAAGAGGTATAATACTCCAGCATCTTAAAATAATTGCTCACTGTGCTCATTTGAAGTGATCGAGAAAAAATTACTTTCCCAACTGTCTGTGCAAGAATGTTTTACAACATAGTAACCCTTGAATGAATGTGTCAGGCCCATTCCCTCAAATTACTTCACACAACCTACTTAAAAAGTCACCTCAACTTGATTCATTCATGAAGGAGCACTACAACTTGTGAAAGAGAAAGGGACTTAAGTCATTCAATACTGTTATAGCAGCTAAGTAGCAGGAACTGCCTTGGGGTTGGGTGAACAAAGAAGTCTCCAAATCTATGATGGTGTATCAGTAACTCTTTTCTGTTGCTGTGAGAGATTGCCCAAAGTCAAGCAACTTAAGGGTGAAAAGGAGACTTATTCAGCTTTACTTTTCCAGAGGGGAGAAACAGTCTGTCATAGTGGAAGCAGAATGGCTGGAAGCAGGAGTCGGAGGAGGCATAGGTCACATCTATTCAGGTGTTTGAGAGCTGCTAGTTTGCTAGCTGCAAGAACTAGACTCCTCCTGGAAGCGGGGTGGAGCTAATCCACCTCAAGGCCCACCCCCTATGACTGCCTTCCTCCCACAAAGCTCCGCCTCCTAAAGGTGTCAGGACCATCCCAAATACATGAGTCTGTGGGGGACATGTTTCAAATCATGGCAGATGGGTTAATTATAAATAGCAAAAAGTAAAAATAAAAATTCTCAAATTGTGACCAGACCATTATATACCATGGACTATTATTATTTGACACTGAATCATTCTTTCATTGGAATAAAATTACCATGTGACTTAAAGAGATATTTTGAGATCATCTGAGCAGTTTGCCCCAACACAATCACAGGCATGTTTATGTACCGTCAGCAGGTCAATTGGGTGCCGTGGTTGGAAAACTTCCTATGACAGATGCATATGTCCACGTTTCCACTGCTGGCCTCAGAGAACACGAATCTGGCTCATCCCTGCAGTAATGAGGTCAAGGTACACGTGTGAGTTCTCCAACCTAGAGATAGGACTCTGTGGCAGCTACAGGGGAGTCACAATGTGAAGGGACAGGAAGGACAGAGATGAAGAGCAGCAACCCTTGGTAAGCTCTGGGCTCAATGAAAGACTCTGCCTCAAGAAATAGAGCAGAAATCAGTTGAGGAAGGCTTCTAACATCAGCTTCAGACTTCTACATGCACACACACACACACACACACACACACATGTTAATAAATGCGCATACATATACATACAAACCACATACTTGTAAAATAAAAATGTAGACTATATATTAGCAGTCCTCATATAGTTACAAATTTAGACAGATATACTATAACACACTTGTTAGAAAGGTTAAAATTTTTAAAAAAGGCTCATATAGTTACAAATTTAAATAGATATACTATAACACACTAATTAGGAAGGTTAAAATTTAAAATAAAATGGCTCTTCCAAATGCTGGAGAGGCTGTGGAGCAACATTGTTGTAGGAATGCTATTCAATGGCCAACTGAAAGAAGTCTTATAGCTTGCGAAAAATCTAAACATACTTGTACCACATGAATCGTAACATTCTTAGATATTTAGTCAAATGAATTGAACTCCTGCACATGAATGTTTACAATATTTTTATTCAGAAATGCCAAGAGTTGCAAACAAATATGTCCTTCAATAGCTGAATGACTAAATTTCACCACTCACACTATGAAATAATAAAAAGAAATTTCGAGCTACAAAATGAAATGAGCAAAAGCTAAATCCATATTAAGTAGAAGTTAACATACGTTAACATTGCCACTGTATAATATTCTAGAAGAAGCAAACCGAGGAACAGGGTAGAGCAGCCAATGGTTGCCAGGAAGTGGGAGGAGGGATGAATGGGCAGACCACAAAGGATTCTCAGAGCAGTGGAGTCATTCTACATGACAACGTAATAGTGGATATGTGACCTTGAACTTGTGGCATGAGCCATACATGGCTGTATGAGGAGTCAATGGATTGCAGACCATGGAAGGAAAATAAGGACGCATCATAGTATGTTAATGCAACGTGTGATTAGTAACAGAAGAACTGGAGGTGGTTATCACCCATATGTTCTGCATTTTGCTTTTAACTTGATCTCTACTGTGCCAACTCAGAAAGGACAGAAAACAAATGGAGAATTTCTTTTATGAAACTTTTAAAAATTTACTCATTTACTGAGGGAGGGAGCAAGCAAAGAAAGGAGAGAGGGAGAGAGAGAGAGAGAGAAAAAGAGAGAGAGAGAGAGAGACTTGCTCAAGGGTAGAAGTCAGAGAACCACTGCTAGAAGTGAGTTCTCTCTTTACACATGTGGGTTTCCAGGAATCAAGTTCAGGTCTCCATGTTTTCGAGCAGGTTGCTTATGATTCTTGCTTCTGGTACATGGAGTTCTTTTTCAGACCTCCTGGTGTCTTAACTCTTTTTCCAGGTCTTCACATAGCTCTGCTGGCAAGGGCATAAGAAAAATTAAGCTGCTGGATGAGAATGCTATCACACTGTAGAATTTTTATCTCATTAACTTCTTTTTGTTTTGAGAAAGTATCACTAAAACCCATGAGTAAGACAACCTGGCTTCGTTGACGCAAAGCAATGTCTTGCCAAGGAAAATAGCAGAATGCAGAAAAGAGCCTTTTCTTTTCTGTACAAAAATATCATTGTCACTGAGCCAACAGAGGGTTTTAACATATCTGCAGGGGAATGAAAGGAAAGAACTTATGTCTACTAGCATATTAAATCACATTTGTTCTTCCAATTATTGGAAGTTCCTAAAAGTCACTTAGTAGATACAAAAGCACCCGTACTGGCCCTTCTTAGGGTTTGGAACCATGCTTCTTACAACATTTTGAGTAGATCTATCAGGATTAGAGGGGGAGCGAATAGTTGTTCAATGCAACATACCTTTTTAAAATAGCAAAAAAGAATGGATTCCAGGAACTGTCTTTCCTGTCCATGGGACTAATGAATGTCTCTTTGTCTCTTGTACAGGGTGTGAACATTACTGAAACAGAGACATAGTCCCACACTGTCACCCTAAGAAGCTTTAGACATCTCATTAATCTTTTAGGGATCTCAACTCATACAAGCCCTAAGAAAAGAACTTTAGGATTATCCTGAGTGAAATTTTGGATTTTTATTAAAAATAGAAAGAAAGGAACTTAAGATAAGAATGAAAGCACACCCAAGAGCAAGAGTGTGGCTTCCTAAAAGAGAGTCACAGATTACTGAAAGATAGATTTTTTTAACATAGACTAATCTTGTCAGGGAAAGAATAGAACAGTCAAGGTTGGGCTTCACAAGGGACAGCTGTGATGAACTATCTTGGCGTTGGCTATGAAGCCTATTTTGGTAGTTTTCAACTTACAAAGATTAAAGGTTACTAAGAAAACTTTGAATCCTGAGAGGTGGCTCAGTTGTTAAAGTCTTCCCCTCACAAGGAATGGGACCTAAGACTGGATGCCCAGATCCCATGCGAAAATAATGAGCAGGTATGACAACATTCTTCAATTTCCGTTCTAGAAGGTACAGCCTAGAGCCTGGGGAATCAACAGAGCAAAGTAATAAGGAGGTAGACCAATGCAGGACGATTCCCAGTCACCGTTAGGTCTCCACAGCCACACACACTAAAATTTCCTCTTGTACACACACACAACTTTTGTTTCATGTCTTCTCTGTTTTTGATAAGTGCAACAGCAGTGGTGGTCCAAGAGGTGCCTTAGTTGGGATTATAATCTGATAAATCAAAACCAAAAGCCCCTGGATTTGCATAAGGGTTTTAGGACATGTCTTTTTACTATACATGTGGTATCTGTTGATATTCCTAGAAAAGAGCAGGTTTGCAGCTGATAAGGGAGACAGGCCTTAAGCAGATGATAACTGTGTTGAAATTGCTAATTCTTAGATGGTAAGAGGCTCCAACTAGACTTCAGAGTGAGAGTCTCATATCTCTTCCCGTGTTCAATACTTTTCTCTGTCTTTCTACTCCACCTTCAAAGTAAGAGATTGCAGGTGTGTGATCAAGACCAGGAAGGGCACAGCAACCTATAGATTCAGTCATACATTTAGTAGTTTAGTTTTCTCTTTGCATTTTCTCCTTCAGCCCAAGTTCGTCTCTGTAGAGATTATATTGTATCCTGGCTAGCAGAGATGGTCTGTGGATTCACTTCATAACAAGGAAGTCCGTTTTCTGTGCAGCCTGCTTGTTCAAGGCTGCCTCATTGACTTGCCAGTTTCTAACTGTCTCAGAAGCCACTCACATTGAAGCAGGCTTTTAATCCAAATCTGGCATCCATGTATCTTCTTCGAGTTGACCTGTCATGATCTTGTGAGACAATCCCCCTACCCAAGATCAACAGACTGCCAAGAGTTGGAGAGGTAGCTCAGGTGTTGATGCCTTTGCCTCACAATCCAAAGGACCCGAGTTCAGTTCCCCTGATTCCATGTGAAAGGGTTGTGCAGAAGTGATAGTGGTGTACACCTCTGACCCTGCAGGGTAGAGACTGGGAAACACCAGAGCAAAGCAAAAAGGAGGTAGAGAGATCTCGAGCTCACTCTTTGGTCTTCACAGACACACACACTCAAGTGCTTTTTAGCCCATGTGCAACACACACACACACACACACACACACAGGAGCAAGAGAGAGTCTGCTGAGAGACAACAAATACTCACCAGCTGGGGACAGCTTCATCATGGGAAAAATGACGTGCGGATTCCAGAATACTATCCTTTCTTCTCTGTGAACCAATCCCGTCTTCCGAAGTCTCATTTCTGTGCCCCATCATTCATGACGCTGAAGTTATGAGTTATCCTTTTCATCTTTGGCTATCCTGAAAACAGATGTGGTTTCATGAAGAGAATAGGCATACAGGCCTTTGTTACAGTGACAGAAGGAACGTGAATAGAGTTTTTGTCTCTAGAACATAAAAAGAATAAATGAAGAATTCTGCTGACAGAGGGGAACCGAAGAGTTGCCGAACCAGAGGGAAAGACATGTAGGGTGTTTGCTTCAGAACCCTGGGCATTCTTTATCCAGCTCTCTTGTTCAGTTTTACTCTTTGCTTTCCTCTTTCCATGACAGGAAATGATGGGCGCGAAGGGGAACCCCAGGCAGCTGGCTGACCAACCTCGGGACTAGAACACTTTACTAGGGAATTAACAGACAGTCCAGTCTGTGTTTGCTTTTCCAGTTATTTTTGTTCTCTTGACGTTGAATCCTCTTTCAGAAACTGTCTCAGGGAAGAGCTTGTGCTCCGACACTATGCATTAGGCCAACAGCTCGCAGCTTTCATCTGCAAAGGGAAGCTTTTGGAAAACTATTTTTTGCTGTAATAGCGTTTGGCTGCTTTTATCCCTTGACTTTTGATTTAAACAAAAGCCTTCTGTTTCATGCTTCTTTCTGCGTGAAGTTTTATTAAAGAGGGAAAAAAATGAAAAGAAAACCAAAGGGAAACCTCGAAACTGGAAATTTTTCTACCCAGATTGACCAAAAAATAAAGAAGGAAAGAACTCGGTGGTGGGAAACCCTCTGTGGTCAGTCTCTCCTAGAGTCCCCGGTTAGATTTGAGAACATACCCCAAAAGAGGAACTATGCAGGTGGCTACAATGCACACCTCAGCTCCTCTGTTTCCCTGATATACAGAAAGATTGTTTCCTAAAAAGTGCAAGAAAATTCTGATAATGATTTCTGACTTTCTTCCACTTTCACGACCAGGTGCAGCTCCATTACATGTTTGTCCCTAGTAGCCTGAGGGGTGGACTCAGAAGACAGCACAACATCCTTTGAAGTTGGCTCATAAAGTCTGTGTGCTGTGCTTGGTCTGGCAGAGATGGAGTGTAGCGGACTCTTTCAGGATGCAAATAAGGGATGTCAGTCCTTTGTTACCAGCTGGTAACTGATGTTGGCAGTTACGGGAGAATAGAAAAGCTGGCTCGCAACAAACAACATGACCAGTTAAAATGTTGCTCAGTTCCAGAGTCCACAAATTAGACTATTAGTTCCAAATGAGAGTGAAATCAGACCTCATACATAGTAATGAGCTTTGAGTTTAGCTTAGAGTTGAGTTAAGAGGGACCCATCATTTTGTGTTAATGCAGACGGACCAAACGAGGGGTAACAATAGAAGTAGGTGAACCAGAGAAAGGCTTTTCCATGTTAGTGACAAGGGACCTAAACAGCGACGAAAGCCCGGGCATCTTCTAAAATACCTGTTTCGACCTACTTTACTGGCCATACTGGGAATAAAAACCACCTTTGAGAAACTATTCTGTGTTCTCTGATCCAATTACTTTCACTGAAGATGAAGCTATGCTGGCTAGTGGAAACCATGAGGAGCAAGAAGACCTCTCTTGATTATTGCAGATAATGAATTTGTAAGTGGAGAGTGCATAATGTCCCTTCGTATTTGACTCCTAAAATCTGCTGCCACTCTCCCATACATTGAAGTTTAAAAAATGTGAAAATACAATAGTGATCACTAGGAGTTGGGGAGGGTGTACGGGACACATTGGGACAGGAAGGCTGGCTCATTGAGGCCACTGCATGCCCTAGAATATTGAATGCTGCAGAAATGACGATCAACCCATGTTAATAAAAACATCCATTGTCATGGGATCACCACGATCGACCCTAGTCTTGAACTATGATTCATGTAATCACACTGGAAGGATACATGGGCCATGCATACATGCTTTCTTTGTAGGTAGCTTGCCAATCAATTCTCAGTCTTGGATCCCTCCCTTTTAATGGATTTTGAACCCCCACCTTCCATTTCCTTGTTAACAAGAAAGACAAAATGCTGAAATTGCCCTTAGAATCTGAAACACCAAGTGAAAAGAGGAAGAAGCATCCCAATTGTCCCACAGGACCTTATGAAGGGGAAGAAGGAAGAGATAGCAGGACTTGGGGGGAACCTGGTAAGGGAAAGCTATTTTGTGGATTTATTCATTTTTCTCATTCACCTGGCTCAGCGAGCACTTTGACCGCCTCTCGGCCATCTCTCCCACCTGAATTTTTCTTTAATTCTTTTCTATCTATTCTTACATAATTTTGGTTAAAAGAATGGCATCTGAATTGTCCCTGTGGCATTCTGCTGCAGGATACACCCAGCTGCCAACTCCCCATCACATCTCCAGATTTTCCTATGTAATCTGTTCATATGTGACCGCTACCTTCCTTATCTCTTTTCTGAGACCCAAGTGTTCACACATGGGGATCCAGCCAGTAGCATCAGCAGCTCCTGGCCGTGCCTCCCTTCCACCCACGGCAGAGGTGTACCCTGTGTGAGGATGGGGTACCACTCAAACGCTGACTCTATTGGCTACAAAAAGTTCCAACGTCAGGAAGTCGCCTGTGCCCATCTCACCAGGGTTTGTTTTTCAGGATCTCTCTCTGGTGAGATGGGGTTGGAGATCTGGCCCCTGCCTCTGGGGCCACAGCAGTCAAAGTGTGTGACTTGAGCAATACTGGAGTCTGTTGAAACCTGGACTGGGGAAGAAGCAAGCCTGAGGAGTCCATGACGCAAACTAATACTTCCAGCTAACCTGTGGGTTAAGATCAGAATCATGAGTGATATGTGGTAGTATGACAGAAGAGGAGGGCACCCCCAGAACTTTACAATACCTGAAGGACTCTGTGAGTATGTTGAGTGACAAAGCCTGATTTCGTGTATCCTTGAGGGAGGCAAGGAGGAAGCTATAGCCTTAAGGAGGGAGGGCATTAGAACAGAGGAGATAGCGTAAAGTCAGAGAGAACAGGAAGAGGGCTGCAATAACCACGTCACATGTCAAGAGGAAAATGCTCACTGATCATGACAGCCTAGCAGGGGGAGAGGCTAAGGAAGCTAAGTAGAGCTACAATCTTTCAGAGCCTTGAGGGTTGCTAGAGAGTGGCTCAGGAGTTAATAAGGAAAGGAGGTAGTAAAGACTAGAGGTGTGGTAGGGGTGGGTTTCACAGGACCTGACATACCTACGCTGCACTAGCTGTCCAATAGAAATTATTTTATTAAGTGAAACACCTCCCTCACTCAGGTGCCTTCCATTTTCAGTTGCTCCCCTTAGGATAATCATTCCGTTAGGCTCCACTCCCCATTATAACATAGTCTTAAAAATTAGAGTAAGTGAGATCTTGAGAATGAAAGGAAAAATAGGTTGATATTTTAGTGCAATAAAATTTGGACTGTGAGCTGGAGAGATAGCTTAGGGGTTAAGAATCTGCCTTGTGGGCTGGAGAGGTGGCTCAGGGGTTAAGCCTCTGCCTTGCAGGCGGAAGGTCCTGAGTTCGGATCCTAGACCCCACGTATAGACGCCAGGAGGAAGCAGGGGGGGGGGCTGCGTTTCTGGTCCTGATAGGGCGGAGCCTGTGAATCCCAGGGCAGAGTAAACAAGAAGGAGGTGGAGGCGTTCGTGGTGGTTCCCGAATTCGTCCGTGGTTCTACACACACACACACATACACTACATGCACACGCACAGACATGCATACTCGCACAATTGAATAAATAATAAATAATAAAAAAATTAAAAAAAAAAAAGAATCTGCCTTGTGAGCAGAAAGTCCTGATTTCCAATGCCAAGTTCTACATTAAAAACGCCAGGCAGAAACAGCATGGCCTGCACTTCCAGCCCTGGTGAGTGGAGCCTGGGAAATCCCAGAGCAAAGCAAAAAGGAGGTAGAAGCAATCCAAGATGACTCCTGAAATCACCCTTGGTCCTCCACAGGAACACATACTGCCCTCTGCTAACACACATATGCACACACACACACACACACACACACACACACACACACACACATGCAAATAAGATAAATGAATAAAATATATTTTAAAAATTTGGACTCAACATTACTAAGGGTTTTGATTAAATCCCACCTCCCATTTCCCTATAACACTGGAATCTGTCTCCACCCTCAAGTTAAATCAGCTGGGTCAATCAATACCCTACTTACATCCTCCAGAGAGTTTGATCCACCTGGAAGCCTGCCAAAGACATAGAAGGGTACTGTCCTGTTCCATTAATAACCATCTCTCTCAGTCCTTTCTTTGCTTTCTCAGCAGGACATAGCCATAGCGAAGGAGACAAAACATGGGAAATTTGCAAGACATGGCTTTCATAAGACCTGATTTTTGTAAGCAACATATTCTCTGCACTTTCAAAGAATGAAACTTTCTCTCTCTCTTCTGTGTTCTTGTCTAAACTTCTAAAACAAACATGCTTTGCCTAGTATTGGGGAAAGTTGCTGTTTTTCTGAGGACTGTCATTTAATCACCACATGGTTGACTCAAAGCTGCCTCTGTGACTTAGATTCCCAGCTACATGGATTCCTAGATATCTGGATCTTTTGTTTTCTTCCTTTTCTTTTCCTGCTATGAATGGCAATATTTGGTTGTGTAAACTAGCAAATCCTTATTATCTCATAGGATATGAGAGTCAAAGGTCCTGGAGTCATGACACTGGCTACTTCAGACTTGAAGCCTTCAGCATGCTGCCCAGGCCTTCTAACATCTGAGAGGCTGAACTGAAGCTGTGGGGACTTGCTTCTGTAAGGGTCCTTGACAGGAGTTCTCAGTTTCTTGCCAGAAAGCCTTAGTTCCTTGTGGCAAGACCATTGACTTCCTCCAGCTGATTAAAGAGTACTGAGGAGGCTAGTTGGTTAGCCTTGGCATAATTTTAGAAGTTACCCTTGTTTTTCTTCCACCATTCTACACTCACCTGAAGCAAGTCTTCAGGCATATCTCATACATAAGCTTAACCAAAGCCACTGCAGGGAGAAATGGGCTTGTTTTGGCTCCCAATTTAAGGCATCATGGAGGGAAGTCAGGAGTAAGAGCTGGAAGCGGCTGGTCACACAGCATCTCGTGATGATTAGGAAGCAAAATGAGAGGTGAGAACACGGACCTATTATTTTCTGTTTTAAAATAAATGTAAGTATTCTCAGCATCTCTCCCACTAAATTCATTATTCCATGGAGAATAGGAACTCATATGCCTAAACCCCCTTCAATTATGTGAAAGCAAATGGATAGAAGTTTCAATTATAACACCACCCTGCCAATAGACTGACTTTGAGAGGAATGAAAGGGCATTTTCTGAACTAGTACAGGCTAAAAGGCCCTCTGCCAGCATCCAGAGCTGTGGGAAAGGGGACAACACTGATGGCCTAGATAAACCTTGCTAGCATCCAAACCTTTGCAGCAGAAATCAGTGGGTAGCAAGACTCGGCAAACTATTTCTCTTCCTCCATCGAGCTCCGGCTCACCTTATATGCTCCATCCACTGTCACCAGCGTAAAAGGGACGCTAACTCCGTGGGTCTCATGAGGATCGAAGTTTCCTATCACCCATCTCCCCTGTGGCCTCCTTAAGGGAAGCCACCAGTCCGTGGGGAACAATCAGAGTGCATGCTCTTATCTAAACAATACACGGAAGAGCTAGGAAGCTTCTCTTTGAATCTGGCTTGATTTACTAGTAACATTCAGACTTTGACGTTAGCTTATGACCTTACATGGGAGGATCTTCTTCTTAGTGTTAGCTGCGGTAGCCCCAGGGAAAAACAAAGTTTCAGGAAGGAAACTATAAAGCATGCAGCTGAATTATTTAGTACTGAGAACTGTCTTTACAGAACACAGCCTACCACCCCTTCTTCCCCCAGATCAGGAAACACTGGGTGGGAATATCACACCCCAGCAGGAACCTACAGGCATGAGATGGTGACAGACGGTCTCATTGCAGGGATGAAAATTTGCGTTAAATAGCATATGACAAACCTTAATAAAAGGGACGTATAAAATATTTCCTTATTGAGTCTCTCAAATATGTCACACGTTTGCTTGCACGTTTTTCCTGCCTATCCATACTAGAATGACAAGAACTCTGCGATGGTTGTCTCAGCCTCTGTCTCCTGAGCATTACAGAGCCTGGAGGTCCAGTGTTGTCTCCGCCCAGAAGACGCTCCTCTTAGACTTTCTCCCAGCTGCTTGTAGCCTCAGATGTTAGTTGCCAGCCAAACTCTCATCTTGTGAATGACCCTTTCTTACCCCAAAACCTCATTTTTGTCCTGATCCCCAGCTTAACTTCAAACTCTCTTCAAGTTTCTTGGCCTTTATATCCACTGTCTGCATATCTACCCTATACTTGTAGTGACTCATGCTTGCTGTTCACTTGTTTTTCAGCCCCTTTGTATATCACTGGCTTTCATCTTGGTTAAGCACACTGGATATTCTCAATATAAATTGATGTAAGAGGAGCTGAGGAGGTGGCTTCAATAGCTAAAGTCTTTGTCTCACAACCAAATGGACCTGACTTCAGATTTCTAGTAATTTTTAGGCTAAAAAAGGCCTGATGGATATGGCAGTGCCTTTTAAGTCTGGTCCGGAAAAGCGGATCCTGGGAAACCAAGAGCAAAAGAAATAAGGTGGATGAGCAATACAGGATGATTCTTATGGCACCCTTGTGTCTCCACAAGGATATTTCCTATCTATAGAAATTCCCAAACATCAACAAAAATTTTCCCATAGAATATATTATCCATCAAAGGGTTTTTTGGGGGAAGAATAGAAACCTGTATAGTACCATATATCT
The DNA here is from genome assembly GCA_023101885.1 of Typhlomys cinereus. Lineage (NCBI taxonomy): Eukaryota > Metazoa > Chordata > Mammalia > Rodentia > Platacanthomyidae > Typhlomys > Typhlomys cinereus. The sequence goes on from JALPQD010000585.1 coordinate 642,127, forward strand.
ATAAAATCTATCTACATTAAACCCATTCCTAACATATTCTAATATCCATTGAAGATAGTGGATAACATTTTTATGCGATTTGCTCACTGGATTCATTCAATAAGTTAGAATGCTATTGTTCGTTCTCTAATACCAAAGGACCTATTCAGGAAGGGTACATTCTCATAATAGGTATTGAAACTGATTAAACAACTCAATTCTCTCCCTCAATGAAGATATTCAAGTCAACTATGGATGACAAAGACAATTAAAAATTTACCCTTGACATGACAAACAATGTTCATTCACCAATACTGAGCCACTAGGAAGGATAACCCTTTATTACTGATCAAATTCAGGGTCAATCATGTGTGCAGTGCTCATAATTAAAACTTCTTAATAAGAAGAATGAAATACAATCTTACATGTTTATTGCAGAAGCACAAATAATACTTGGTACTAGTTTTTAAGATAAATACAATAATAAAATTCAGCCATATATTATCATAGATTATAAATATATTCTGTTTTATGAATAGTTAAAATCTTTTAACTGAAATAATAAAATCTTTTGTTCTTTTAGAGTTTCATACATGAGTATAGTGAAATTGTGGTGTTTTCACATCTTAATCTCCAATCTCATTCCCTCCCTCCTTTTCCCATTACTACTTTCTCCTTCCCTACCAATCTCCCTCCTATTTTCATGTCTTGTCAAATGTGTGGCCCACTGAGTTTCATCTTCATCCTAAAATTTATTTATTAGGTCACTTGAAATCTTTTATTTATGAGACAACTTAAAATCTAATTTCAATAGGTCCATGCTACACTATTTTTTAAATATTTTATTTGTGTGTGTGTGTGTGTGTGTGTGTGTGTGTGTGTGTGTGTGTGTGTGTCAGAGGGCACTGTATGTCCCTGTGGAGATCCAAGGGTGACTTCAGGAATCATCCTGGGTTGCTTCTACCTCCTTTTTCTTTCACTCTGGAATTTCCCAAGTTCTGCCCACCAGGACTAGAAGTGCAGTCTATCGTTTTAGCCTATGGTTAATGCTATACTACTAAACTCAATTTTTTTAAAAAAGAAATCTAGTAACTTTGACAAGATGAGTAAGGACAAGCTTTTCTGATACATGGTCACTTATTTAATCAATCAGTCAGCCCCTGACATCCACAGAAAGCTTCAAGAATTTCAGATAGAGCTGTGGACCCTACAGACTTGGATGTCAGGCATTGATTTTGGTGTTCAACAACTAAGATCTGTAGGGAAAAAATGTGAGCAAAAGAAGGAAGACATACAGACTCAGATGGTTACGCTTGTCCTTGAAGACACCGTAGGTCAGCACTCAGAGTTCAAGAGGCAAAACCAAGACTGGTGCTAACTGCAAAGGCCCAGTCCATTGAGCGTACGAATGCACCCCATGTCCTCACCACGTTATATGAGGAACTGAAGGCCCAGCATCAGAAGATGGTTTGCTCCTGTTTATCCAAAGAAAGAGGCTCTCCTCAACGTCAGGGCCACTTTGCAGCACTAAAGGTGCCTGGAGACAGACCAACTGATGCCCCTGCATTTCAGTCTCAGCTGAAGAACCTCAGATTACTTTTCACATGGTGTCTTAGCTCCACAACAACATCCTGATTCTCTGCTACCAAGATTGTCTAAGTTTCATATCCACAGGAATTACTTAGAGAGGGCCAAAGACCAGTGCATACCTTGTATTTGCCATTCTATCAAAATCATCCAGTTCTCTCTCCATCTTATCCACCTGCCGATGGAACGATCCACTCACTGTGAGCTGGATGCTACCACACAATTTAAGTAATCCTCACAGATTTGCCTCAACTAAATAATTCTTCACAACGAAGCTGAACAGTGATTGTCTGTCTTCTCTAATTTCACCCACACTTGTGAGAGATATCATCTTTGCCGAAAAGGGACCACAGAACGCTCTCTCTATTATGTCCATTGTTAACAAAGGAAGCTCTATTTCTGGTTCAGGCTTTTCTGAGTCAATAATTCGTTGCTACTCTTGGGGGGGAAATACTTTCATCTGAATCACTTGCTAGGTTTTAAAAGACACAAGTTGAATTATCAGGCTTAAGATACAGGGACCAAAAGCACAATCAGAGTCAGAAATATCAGTACTGGATCTACCAGATCTAATATTTACTATAGTCAATTCCTCATGGATCCAAAGGGAGATTCCAGTTATTGCTCCTAAAATATATTGTTATGGAGTTCAGATTTAAGTAAACCTTCTCTAACCTGCTATGAATCATCTGAAAGCAACATGTTTCATTAAGATTTGCACAAACCCTGCCTTCCTGGTGGTCAGTACACTCAGGGATTTGAAATGGAGCAGAATCATTTGTGAAGGCATCAGGGCTTTGTTGTGTCTTGTCAATTGCAGTGCTGCCTCGTGATCATTTTAGTGGGTACAAACTTTAGACTGACACAAATGCCGATATTCTCATAAGTCAGAATGAAGCTCTCAGTATTCTCCAGCCTAGTTCAATTGTCCGCAGTACTGGGTTGTCAGTAGTTGGAGAACCAGACTCAGGATTGTTTGGTATTCCTGGGGGGAAATATCTCTCCTTCTCTAAGAAAGACATAATGTGGAAGTCTTGAGAAAATCACCAAAGATAATAGATAATATATCCAGAGCTTTAAATGATTTCTCTGGTATGCTTTCGTAGATCTTGGAAGAATAGATATAACAGAAGATCATCCTCACTAACTCTGGAGCAAGACAAAAAATAAAGTCATCACAAACAAGAAGTACCTGGTACCCTGTAAGTTTACAGCAGTAGCTTTCCCACTGAACTCAAATATACTCAGAAACAGATATGTAAAAGGTCTGAGGTAAGATAGGGATGCCTCATGCTGCCCAAGGCACCACAGCACAGGTATGACTTCCAAGGAAATAATTATGAGAAGCAGGAGGTTATATTGAATGGAATTTGACAGGTTACATTCAGGGTACAAGTGTAAGTAGGTGGAATAGTAGAAAACAACTTGTGTAGTGTTTGCTATGATTTCATGCTGATAAAATGTCATTGTTTTGGCAGAGATACACAAAAGGATTGTTCTCAGAATTGTGGATCTATAAGTTGATTCAGGATTGTTGGTGAGAAAATACTTAAGCATCCTTTTACCTGAAAATGCAAGAAATGTGAGTTTATATATATATGTATTCTAAGTCTTATTATCCTGTGCTTTCCATTAAGGTCCTTTTCTCCCTTGCTTTACAAATTTTGCAATTGAAATTGTAAAAAAAAAAAAAAAATACTTTTAGAGTCCCTGTTAATGTGGTTGCAGAATGATACCTTCGCGGCCACCTGACTAGAAGATATATCTTGAGGAGGCAGCCTTCCAATTTGGGCACTTTGGCTTTGAATTGCCTCTGATCCTGCAGTTAATCATCTCATTGTATAGAGTATGCTTCAAACCTGTATGTAAGGCCTTCAGGAGGGCTATTTCCTCCTTATTACTGGGGAAATTCTAAGGGATAGGTGTTGGTGATCTATGTATTGTAACTTGTGATGAAACCAACAATCAAAAAAGTTGATGAGTGAGTCACGTTGAACCAGGGACTATCTTACTCATGAAGAAAGGGGAAAAGAAAGTAAAAGCAAAGGAAACATGATTCCATTTTGTTAGAAGCAGGAAAGTTCTCATGCACTATTTCAGCACTATTATCCCTATAAATAGAAGCAGGAGTGGCCAAAACAGGACTGTTAGAATGTCTGGATAGCTCTCATGGTATTACCTGCCTTTACTTACTGAAGTTAAGTCACACGAGCTAGCAGGTATATGTGCTCTGAGATAGGTGGGATCTCTTGGTTTGAGATCAATGTTTTGTTCCTGGAGATGGGAATCTGTTGTTGATTCATGACAGTTTGACAGCGATCAGGGATGCACACACCCCTTTCATCCATGCCTCAACTGTTTAGTAGGCCCTTCTTTTCTGATTTGAATGAAGACCCAGTCCTCAAAGTCCTCATTTTTTTTTTTTTTTTGCAGACTTTTCCTTGGTTCTGGGTGTAATATCATCCTTATATTTTCTGAGGGAGTTGTTTAACTTGCCCTAGCTTTACTATGTACCAAGTCATCTGATTGTCCTCAGAGTGTAAGACCAGATCTAGTGTAAGGAGGGCCTTCTATATAATAACTCATAGGAGCTGAGCTTCATGTTATTTTTTGGAGCTGTTATAATTCTCATGAAGGCAAGGACTTTTTTTTAGTTTCCTGGGCCAGGCTTTGCTAGAATCTGTTTTATAGTTTGGTTGCTCCTTTTGATTTTGCTGGAGGACTGTGGCCTTCAAGCAGAATCTGCATATTTTATTCCTATGGTTCTATTCACCTATAATGCAAATGAAAGCCCAGTGTCACTGTGTAATGAGACAGGTGATGCCAAACTTTGGGTCAATTTCCTTAAGGATAGCTTTTACCACTTTGGTAAATTTTGATTCTTAGAGTAGAAAGTGCCTATCCTAGCACAGTTGCAATATGCATCTCTTCTCTTCGGTGGCTCCTTTTTACATGTCCAGTACTGGGAGGATCCTAAGAGATCTTTGGAGGTTCTGATAGGATCTAGGGTGGGTATAATCCTTTCAAGTAGTCTTAGTTGATCCTTCCAGGTGGTCTCAGCCTATCTTAATACTGGGCTTAACCCCTGAGGCACCTCTCCATCCCTGAGTGCCATGCCTTTAATAGTCACCTCTGAATTGTCCAAAGTTGCTTAACATATTGTAAGACTACTACTTATCAATTACAGCCTCCCCGCCCCCTTTAACTCTAGTACCTCTTTCACTTGATGGAGTATAAAGGCTTTTAATTGGTGCCCAAAGGCAATTTAGAAACTTATTCAACAAACAATGACAGAACCATTTGTTTTATGGCATTTTCCTCCAAGCAAAACAGGTGCTATTTTTGTCTGATAAGTTGTAACTACTAGAAATAAACCATCAAGATTACATTTGTTGACTCTTGACATTGCCTCAAAGACAGATGGGGTGGAGAGAATCATTGGGTCCTCATTATTAAGAGAGTCTGCCCCAGTTGTATGTTCCTTTCAACTGAGAAAGATTGCTTAAAGGAAACTTCATGTCTACAGCCAATGGAAACCATCATTCAAGCTGAGAATAAGATTTTTACAGCATGACTGCATTGGGATTTATGCTCCTGCAAATCACCCCGTAATTCTACAAGTTACCCCATTAAATTCTCTGGCTCATCAAGATGGACTTTGGCATAATCATACTTTGTTCTATCACAGAATTCCTATCTGGGGTGCAAAATGTTTGTGTGATGTGTCTCCATAGGAAAAATCCCATACAACACTGTCAAACAGTTTTAGACATGTGGAGAACAGATTTTGATGACATCCATTTTCACATAATAATTGCCCTCAGCAATTATATATACCTATATATACCATAGGCCTCAGGTCTGTTCAGAGATGTCTTCCCCAGGGATACCAAACATTGCTGAGCTTGGTTCTCTAAGTACTGACATTTCAATACTGGGGCAAGCTGGACTTAGTTGGAGTATACTGAGAGCTTCATTCTGACCTATGAGAATATCAGCGTAAGTGTCAGTCTAAAAGTTGTAACCCTCAGAATGATTATGAGGCGTCAGTGCAACTAACAACAAGGCATAATGAAACCCTGGTGATTCTGACACAAATGATTCTGCTCAATTTCAGAGCCCCGGATATATTGACCACCCAGGTAGGAAGGGTTTGTGCACATCTTAATGAAACGTGTTAATTTTAGATGATTTACAGAAGGTTAAAGTGTACTTAAATCTAAACTTCATAAAAAATATATGGAGAGGCATGGCTGGGATATACGTTTGGGTCCATGAGGAGTTGGCTATAGTAAATATTAGATCGGGTGGCTCCAGTATTGATACACCTGACTCTGATTTGTGCTTTTGGTCCTGGTATCTTAAGCCTGATAATTCAACTTTGTGTCTTAAAATCCAATGAACGATACAAGTAAAAGCATTTTCCCTCCAAGAGTAGCAGCCAGTTATTGACCCAGAGAAGCCTAAGCCAGAAAGGAAGAGAGAGAGAGCTTGTGGTCACTTTTAGGCAAAGATTATACCTCTTACAAGTGTGGAAGACATTAGAGAAGAGAGATAATTGTTCAGCTTCTCCACAAGTTTTCTCGGACCAAAGTTGTCAGAAAAAAACTGAAGCTGGACGGTAAAATGGAGAGGGAAGTTCAAAAGACATCAAAATTGGCATATGAAAGAAACTAATATCAGAGAAAGACGGGAAGCCCCTAACTATGAGCTAACTGTAACAATAAAGAGTATGGACAGAAAGAGTATGTAATATGCAAATCACCCACAAAAAATCCATAAGGCTCTGGGTACAGGGTCACTAAGCATTTGACATTCCCCAGTTCTGGTTCTTCTCCAAATTCAGAAGTTATTTTCTCCCATAATAAGTTCTACCACTATCCACATGTCCTTGATATCGTCCTTGTTTCGAGACACAAGAACCTGGAAATCCCAGCAAGTGCCATCGGTACTCAGATCTGCATTTATGTTGTCATCATATTTTGACTTTCTGCTCTAAGAACAGTAAGGTAAATAACTTTTTCATGCATAACTCAGCATCAAGTCGTCTGTTACAGCAACAGGATGAAAGTGAGGAATAAATCTATCTTTTGTTGTGATGGTACATCTTAGTTTTCAACTTGATGGGATTGGGAGCCACCTGTGAAAGGAACCTCTGGACATCCGTGTAGAAACATATCTTTCACAGAATGGATAACACGGGAAGAAATTCCTATGGTGGGTGGACCGCTTCCTGGAGCTTACTTTGGACTGCATTTTAAAATGGGGAATAAGATGAGTACTAACATGCATCAGTTCATTGTTCTCTGATTCTTTACTGTGGATACAATACAACTAGCAAGCTCCTGCTGCTGTGATTTCCCAGACCTGAGGAACTGAAACTGAAACTGTGTGATCTCAATGACCACTTTCTCCATTAAGATGATTTTTATCAGAGTACATTATCACAGTAATAGGAAGAGAAACTGAAGCATGGGGCTAGAGCTGTGGCTCTTTACAGCTGATCTGTAAAAGAAATGTGGAAGAGTTAGGAACTTTCACTAAAAGATCATTAAATCTTGAAAGGAAAACTTGAGGGACCATCCCAGTGGGGAGTTTGGAAGACAGAAATGCTAAGATACATACGTACAATGGAAGCCAGTATGATGAGGTTTCAGAGTTGAACAAGATATACTAGGAATTGATCTGGGGCCATTTATTTGCCATGAATCTAGTTTCATTCTGCCTATGACCTGAGACTTGAATGAAACTGAATTTAGGCGGACCGATTTGATTGATTCAGGGAAAATATGTACATAAGCTTAAAGTTTTGAGGATGTAAATGCGGGGAGCAAGGCAGTTGTAACTGTTAACAAGATTCGTGAAATGAAAGGGAAATCTGTTGCTCTGCACTGGGACAATAGGAAAGATATCCAAGGAGTGACTTTCACCCTTTGGAGGCTCCCCCATACAAAGATCCAAGAAGGAGGAAAGCCTAAGCAGGAGTTCCTTGCTTCTAGTAATCATCTGCCTGGGAAATAATTTCTCCAGGGTCAGCACAAAGCAGCTATTGCAGCTGTGATCCAGTTGACCCACGTTCTATCTCAAGCTGGCAGCATATCTTGGTAACTTTGACTAAAGTGGTTGTGAAAGCAAAGCTGCAAGATTGAAAGGACATAGAGAGCAGATGAGGGCAGTTACTGTGTGGTAGGGTTGGAGTCCCTACCAAGAGGCCCTGAGAGGCTATTGTGTACAGATGTGAAAGTGGAGACCATGTTCCACTGGAGATCCCAGGGTTTTGCAAATGTCAGAAACAAGGAGAGTTTGCTGAGGGAAGATTTGTGAATAGAGTATAGACAACTCAAAAGAGAGGTCTCACAGGCATCAGGACTTAGAGAGGTGGAGTTACTCAAGCCTTTAATTATTTTTTCTTCACACCTTGTAAAGCTTTACAGTGATCAAAAGAATGGAGTTAATGGAATTTATAACGGTCATCATCAGGTATGAACCTCTACCTGAAACTGCTATTGTATTTTTGACTGGCCTAAATATTCATCATTTCTTTAAGTACATCTGTGAATATTTTGAACCTTGGTATAAACGGGATATGTTAACTTCTTCCTGTGACAGTCTGGCAATGAGAATTATATTCATTGACTAGATCCCTTTATAACTAAAGGTCTCTAGATGCTCAGGCTACCTGATCTACCTTGAAATCATAGTTTAAAATAGATATTTAATAAAACAATAGTAATGGTGAAGGAGATAAACTAGAAATCAAAAATATATTGTATAAACACACCAGAGTTTTTCCACAATTAGTATTCAAATAGTAGATATGTTCTATAGTTAAATGCCAGGTTTACTTGTTTAAGGCTACTTTTTATGATGTAAAAATTCTGAAATGAACTTAAACAAAAATAAAGATATTTATCTGTCAACTATTTTCATATGATTACTATGAAAAATTAAAAAAGACAAAACCAAATAGACATGACCTTCATCCCTCTTACACAAAAATTGGTCTTTGTTGATTGGTCTCAGATGGAAGATGTCCCAAGAGTGACAAAAAGCAGTCCCCTACAGTCATTTCTTCAACCATCCCATTAACAGCTCTTCATTTCTTGAACAATTTTTCAAAAGAAGTAAATGCTATGGCCAGTCAGAAAGAGTTTATGAGAAGACTTGTCTGGATGTCTGGCTCTGTTCAAGTTGATTCAAGATGAATTGACTTGTATCAATGAAGTACTCAATGCAGTTCAGAAAACAGCCTATTCTGATTGTCAAACTTTAGTATAGACTCATTCATGTGCTTCTCCTATCTGCTTCACTGGTGTGATTAGCACTGCTTCTGTGTCTCCATCTCAATGAAATGCTAGCTGGGGGGTCTATAGTGTCTAAGCCTGCTGTGGAAGAGAATGAGGAGGCACACATATTGATATGACTATGGGAGCCTCTACCATGCCTTCACGACAGAATAAGAACCCCCTTCTTGAACCTTTTGAAGCTGAGTTTATTATATTACAAGCCCAAGATACTGGACAGGGATCTTATGGATTTGTGGTTTTGGTTTGAAGCATTCTTCAGTGTTCCCTGATTCTTTCCTTTTGGAACAAGAATATTTACTCAGTTATATGTTAGAACTATGCAGTCTGTTTTTTTTTTTAATTTTCACAAATTTAGACTTTTAAATTGTTGGAATTATTAATGGCTAATCATTTTTTGATTAACAGAATGGTTTTTAATATTGGACTAAATGCATTTTATACAGTAAGTTGAACATGGCTTAAAATGATACTTTGGTGTCAAGTTGATAAGTGGCAGAGGAGGTGTGATCATTGGTTTCAGTTGTCAACTTAATGAAATCTACAATCATTTGTGAGAGGAGCCTCTAGGCATTTCTATGTATAGGGGGAGAGGTGGGATGGTAAAGTTAAACAGGTAAATTGAGGTGGGAAGATCCCCCCACACTTGGTGACCTAACCCCTAACTCCCTGAGTAGTGGTCCTTGGCTTCATAAACAGAAAGAAGCAGGTTGAGCACCAGCCTGCACTTAGTTTTGGATCTGCTCCTTTACTGTGAAGACAATGCAACTATTTCTCTCAGGCTCATGCTTCTGTGACTTACCCCTCATTATAGACCTGAAAGTCTGTGCTAAACTAATCCTTACTCCCTTTTTAACTGCCTTTTTTTTCAGAATATTTTATTACACAATAGAAGGAAAATTAAAACAGTTACTGTTGTGATCTGCTTCATGATACTAATTCTTATTTCATGATAGAAATTGACATTTCTCAAACTGAGTGGTAGATACCACACTACCTAGTGTGCCCTTACATAATATCCACAACCTCGTCATTATCTTCACCACACAGAATAGGAAACAGAGAACCAGGAAAATGAAATAGACCTTATAGAAGAAGCATAACAATGTAAATCTAGAAAATATGACTTGACAGATTTTTTAATCACAACATTGAATGTTCCATCACCATAACTTTATAAACTTCCACAAATAAATCTGAAGCTTAAAAAGTCTGAAATGTTTTAATTTTAATTTCCAGCCTTATGTTCTGACAATACATGTCTAGATCATCCCTGTGGCTTAATTTGGCTTCATTGATGAAATATTCAATAAAATGAAAATTGGACAACTTTGACTAGATCGTTTCCGGAATATGTGTTCCTTACAAGAAATAAATAAGTGCCCTCGTGAATATTGGCATTATCATCATCACTGACTATTCACTGAGCTGAGAAAGGGGCTATTGTTATTCTGAAATTATGCAAGGATACTTACGGCTTCACGAATGGAAGTAAGTTGCCAGGAGCTAGACTCATTTCACCTGTGCAATCATCTTGGATGCTCAGTAACATGCCATTGAAAATCAATAGTTTGGACCAAACCTTTAAAGACAGAGTAGTCCCCTTTTCTTTAGCAGTTCCCTGACCTCTTATCTGTAACAGGTTTCAGAGGAGCTATGTGCTTCATTGACTATCTGTCCTTCCCCAAAACAGGAGATGAGCTTCCTCTGTCTGTGAGGATGAATGAAGTCATTCATCCTGACCTTCATCCTGACCTTGTGCTTCGGATGCTGCAGGTGATTTTCTGCCTAGCTAAGCACCGAAGAAACGCATGAAGTGAAGAGGGTGTTTGTCATCAAGGTTTAGAATGACTTTTTGTGATTTGTGGAGCTGAGAAAACCCAAACCACATCATAGGAACACAAGGTTTTGAAAACTTCCAAGTGAAATAGATACTCAGCAATTTCAAGTACACTTGGGAAATAGCTGATGTTTTCCGTGACTCAGTGTCTACCTCAGTATACCAGAGGTAACACGTTGAGCTTGCTGTAGAGGTTTGTTTAGGCATTTTCTTAGAATTGGAAGAACAATAAGAAACATTTTAAGACTGTTGCCATATAGAACCTGCGCAGAGTTGTGTGGTAGCCACAAGTCAGTGAAAAGGAGAGTGAAGCAAAGTCACAGTGACTAGCTAGCTCACTAGAGATCTGATTTAGTTCTCAGGATGCCCAGATCACCAAGAACAAATGAGGAAATGGAGGCTTTGCAGGAAGGGAGTGACTAGCCCAGGTCCTACAATAATAATGACAATACTAGTAATATGAAAAGAAGAAGAAGAAGAAGAAGAAGAAGAAGAAGAAGAAGAAGAAGAAGAAGAAGAAGAAGAAGAAGAAGAAGAAGAAGAAGTCAGTCTCAACGTCTGCTTTATGGTGAATAGCTGCTCTATGACCAAGAGTTGCTGTAGCATCAACAGCTGTTTATGGTCAATCGCCATTTGAATGCCTACTGCCACATCTCCCTGGTAGAGTTACGGAGTCTATACTGATGAAGTTGTCAAGGTTCAGGACTCACTTTTCAGTTGATTCAATGATATTCATGTAGGCATTATCGCATGCAGTATCTGTGCTGCATGCTGGAGGGAATGCCCCAGCAACAGTAATGGAAATAGTCACTGAGAACTTACAACCACTCAGAACTCTAACTCGACATTCGTTATCATGGTTGACTTTCATCAGTGTTAAAGAATAAGATGCAGTGATTTTTTTCACATCATTTGTTTCAGAAAGTGAGATCATGTTGTCAGCCAATCCCCTTCAGCAAAATCAAGATTCTGGGAAGCTGAAAATGCCAGCATCAAATTTAAAATGAGCGGAGCAAAAATTCAGTAATGGATGCAGAAATGGAACAAGAAACTGCAGGTATCTAAGGAGTAACCAGCTGGGAACTGAGGTCTCACCCCGATCCCAACGCATGTTTCATGCTGCCGTCAGAAGCATGTGGACTATTCCAGGGCTCTGTGTGCAGCCAAGCACGAAAAGGTCTGCGTTTCACTTTTATATGTTGTTAACTTATGAACCACATAGCTCATGTTGCGTGTTCAGTAGTGGTGATGGATTTCTTTTTTTTTAAGGAGTATAGAGACTTATGAAGATTTATTCTTTGCAGTTCTGGAGGGTAGGAAGTTGAAGGCCAAACGTCCCACACCTAATAAGCGAAGTAGTGTTGTCGCGTCATCCCATGGTGGAAATGCAAATGATTATCACACTTGTTTCTGTAACAAGATGGTGACAAATTTCTGCAACATGTCACTGCTCAAATAGAGAACCAGGATATGAGTTATAGCACTTCACTTCCTTGTAACAGGAGCTCCCTCAAAGCTACCTAAATAAGAAGAGAAACTAGTTCTGGCATCAGGAAAGGGAGGAACTGCCTTGTCAGGAAGCTAGAACTGAGCACCCTTGTGCCTAAATACTCAAAAGCTGTTATCAGTACTACACACTCCTTCCACCTGGCTTCTCTGCTTTGTTCCACATGTGACAACAAAGATGATTCCCAGACTTCTCTAGTCCTGGGTGGTCATCACTGGGACAAGAACCTTTTCTGCTTCTGGCTTCATGCAGACAGAAAGGATCTTACAAACCCCAGTCTTGAGTGCAGTCAGATTGGCAAAGTGAAAAGCTCAGGCTTAAAGTTTGTCATGTTGGGAGAAGAAGTTCCCCACAGGAAAAACACTATAGTCTCTCATAGCTGTAAAGGGATTCTGAGGAAAAACAAAAAATGACACCAGTCCTCTTTCCCAAAGCAGGCTTCTGGTGATACAGGATGAGATGGAAATGGCAAGAGAAACTCCATGACTCATCCCTGCCTGCGCAGGGCCTTCTTTGGTTGCAAAACCTCCGTTGCTGGCCTTTCTCTCAGGGCCAAGCAGTGTTTACAAAGTGGCAATGTGTTACATGGGCAGATGGATGCATAAACCGTTATCACCTATTAACAGTTTATTAGGAAAAATCTTTGCTGATTATCTATTTTCTCTCTTAGCTTTTCTCAGAGCAGGCTGTGAGTAAATACATGTTTCCGAAATGGTGGATTCTGTACATTGTTACGAAAGACAGCAAAGTGAATTAACCTTTGAGATTAATCCTGTTGTGCCTTGAATTCACAGCTGTGAATTTGGCACCACACTCACAGCTGGGTTAGCAAAATGGCCTCAGAGGGAAGGCAAGTAGCAATGAAGGCAGCTGACAGGACCATGTGCCTGAGCTGACAGGACCATGTGCCTGGCACTGTGCCAGGTAAATTCTCAAATCATCTACTCTAATCAGCTCAGAAAAACCTTCATTCGTTTTTATCAACTCCATTTTCTGAGAGAGAAATTTATGTAACTCAGTCAAGTTCACAGAGCTATTAACTCACGGAGTAGGGAAGAGCAGCCAGCAGCTCGACTTCTGTGTCATCTTGGTCCCCTGGCTGCATGGACAGGGATGGCGCTGAGAAAATGAGGCCCGTGGACAGTGACTCCCTGCAGAGTCAAAAGTCAAAAGCTAAAGGCCAAAGACTCCTTTGGGGTTGTAGCAATTATTCTTAACTATTGCTGTGAGATAGCATCCAAAGTCAATCAACTTAAGGGAGAAAGGGAGGTTTATTCAGCTTACGGTTCCAGAGGTAAGGGACAGTCTCTCAAAGCAGAGGCGGCATGGCTGGCTGGCCAAAGCTGGAGGAGGCTAAGTCACCGCAGACATCTTAGAAGCTGAGAGCTGCAGACTGCTTGCTGCAGAGGCAGACTTCTCCTGGAGGTAGGGTGGGACTAATCCACCTCAAGGCCCACCCCTTGTGACTACCTTCCTCCAGCAAGGCTCCACCTCTCAAGGTGCCATGACCTTCCCAGACACATGAGACTGTGGGGGACACATTTCAAACCATGACAAGGGTCCACAATGGCTGTGTTGGGGAGGATTTTGCTATTCTTTGCGTAGTCTGTGATTTGCATGGTTCCGCTCCAGTTATTGGCAGCTTCCCTACAAGAATATTTCCTGAATTTTTCCTTCCCCTACAAGAATATGTCACATATCCAACAAGAATGAAGAACAAAGGAGAATCATTAATAGTGTCTTGGCCATGCTAAATGAGTGTGGAGCCCAACTATTTTTTTAAGTTTCTGGTTTTTTTTATCTTGGGGGATGGAAACCTGGCTTCTTAATCATATGTTTCTGAAAAGCTACACTAGCCAAGTAACTTGGAACAGGCCCTGTATGTGTGGCAGCAACCATTAGTGTACAAATTCCTGGAGAGGCCTAAGCAGGACTCCCCCAAGTGGGAGAACTTCATTAGGATCCTGGCTTATCATACTCACTAGAGGGGACCTGACTCTGATGTGACTGTGTCCTCAGATGTAAGCAACTCTGTTGACTTGGTTATTTGATTCTTCTAGCTTTCAGAACTGTAATAAAAATGATTTTTTTTTACTTAAAATACATAATACATGGTATTTTTTTAAATGGCAGCCCATAAAAAAATAAGTTGACCATCAACTTATGGCTAACTTGGGGAAGGAGCACGTCCTATGATGTTGACTCATCAACATCATATATAAATTGCTCAACTTTTTTGGAAAACTAGTTGGGACTACTTAGGAAAACATATAATCATGTCAATTGATTCAGTAATTTTACCCCTGAGAATTCATATTAGGGATACACCCATATTTTCCGAAGAATTAATTTCCAGGTATGTGCTGCTGTCATTTTAATAGTGAAAACTAAGTTCATTTCAGTTTTCATCAAAAAGAAAATGGTTAGTGATGTTAGAGATTCTCCCTCATGCTTTTCAGGTCAGTGATAGTTTTTCAGGGTCTCACAAGCCCCAGTGACCCAGAATGCTGAAACTCACAGAGTTTGCCACAGGTTGGTCGTGGGTGATGTCAACCTGAGTCAACTCCAAGCCTCTTTATTCATCCTGATCAGTGGAAGCATCCATGTCTTACAATGTACCACAGCATTGTGGTTGAGTGGCATCCAGACAGGACTATTACGTAGAGTCTTGGTGCTCTAAAATTTGAAAAATTGTGAATAACTAGCATAATAAGCTACAAGGATTTGGGGCAAGAGAAGATAAGACTGTATTCACAGTGGAGAAAGATACACATGATGTAAAGATAGGTTGTAAATGTATCACCAGATATAGTATTAAGTGAAAAAAAAAACTTTTCAATGATATTGGAACATCAAGTGTAAGAAGGCATTGGATAAATGTGCATATTTGCATAAACAAAATTGCTATGACATGTAAAAGTCTTATTGCAGTATTTTTCTCTGGGAATTGGAATACATTTGGTGCCCATTTCTGAAAGCTACGTTCTCTATCATAGAGAAAAACTCTGTGGTTTGGGCTTGTCAAGAGACTTGAAGTGTTGAGATTCTTTATTCAGCTTGGAACATGAACTTAACCTGCTTTGCCTGGCAACACATAATTAATAAACAAATGTCTTTCAAGTACTTCCTTGGGGTTAATGTAGACTAAATAACATCTCTGTAGAAGTTGATAAATGCTTGTCATTAGTGTGCGAGGGAAAACACATTGCCTTATTATGCCCCAAATTAGAAAACTTAACGAATACCTTGGAAAGATGAATGCAAGTAGCAGAAATTGTATTAGTGACAAGAAGCACGCACACATCAGGACAATATAAAAGCCTATTAGTAACAACAAAACCTCATTCCTTACTGCTTTGCCTTAACATTGGTAGCTTGTTAAGAACTAGCTTTAACTGAATGGAGCCCTTAGAGACAGATGTTTGGGAAGGCACGTGTTGGGTTATTAAATGGATAGAACACAAATTAACTTTGGTAGACTTCAACCTGGAAATGATCTTAGAGATAGCAAAGAACATCTTCTTGATCTCCGTATGAGAAAGAAGGCTGGTTTGGAGGTGACTGGGACACACCACTGGCTCCCAAGACAGGTGACACAGACTCCTTCAGTCAGCCCATGACCCCCTCTCCCTGACTCTTCACCATTTCCCAGCATTCCCACTTATTAGCTGGCATGCTGATAACCACTCATCCACACTCATACTCCTATAAGTAACTTAATAAACTTATTGGTTTGCCAACTTGCACTTTGGTGATAATATTGCTTTGCTCTGTCATGAGAGCCATGTATGGGATAAATCTCGTCTGCATCTCTCTGCATCCCCCCAAGAAAAGTGTCACACAGCATATCCTCTTTATTCTCTTCTTCTTGTCCAATAACCCTTTCCCTTCTTATCTTCTTCCCTTCTTCCTCCCTCTTTCCATCTTTCATTTCTTTTTTCCTTACTATTCCCCTTTTCCCCTTGCTCTCTCCCAACTGTTTCCTAGGCAACACCTTTGTCCTACTTGCCCAAGGTGCCTTGGACTCTGACCTCAGCACAAGGGTCTCAGAGAAGACAATGGTGTCAATGAAATTATTCTGTTTGCCTTAGTTTCTTTTCTGTGGCTGTGATAAAACAATCTGACTAAATCAGCTTAAAGAAAATAAAGGGGGTATGCTGACTTACATAGAGCAGAGTGTAACATGGTAGAAAAGGAGTATGAGTCAGGAGTATGAGTCTGGCTTATCACAGTGCATTGACAGTGAGAAAGAAGAGAGAAATTAAAAAGTTGCACTGAGCTAAAAAAAAAAAAAGCTGCAAGGTCCACTTCCCTCCAGTGATCTACTTCTGCCAGCAAGGTTATACCTCATGAAAGTTCCACAACCTTCCCAAATGGTGCCACCAGTTAGGGACCGAGTGCTCAAACACATGAGCTTATAGGTGGCTTTTTTACCCTCAAACACGAGGCCCCCTTTTCTATTTCTCTATTTAATTATTTCATAAATAAATTTTATTAAATCTATTAAAATTGTCTGTTTCTTTTGTCAAAAGGGATATAACTTGTCTTAGTTTTTTGTTTATATAATCTGGATGTTTAGCTTCTACTACAGTACTCAGCATCTTAGTTTCACAAATTCACTGAAGTAATAAGTTACATGCCAAACAATTTAGTAAAACAGAAAGAATTCTGTGCCAGCAAATAGTTTTAGATTTCATTTCCTCATGGTGGAAATCATAGCAGTAAGAGCTAAGGAAATGGATCACACCATATCCTTAGAGAGCAGTGAGACAAGAAAGAACCACTATTAAGTTTTAGTTTGCCAGTCTGTAAAAAATTAACTGCTCTCTTCGTCTTACCTACCTGCCCGGGGTATAGTCTCACCCACTATGTGCTAACTCTTCCCACATCAATCATGCAGTTATTGCAAACTTCTACTGGCTTGTGCAGAGACTTCCTTAACAAAACCATTCTTCATAGGTGTGCTCAGAGGTGTACATTTCAAATGTCAAGTTGACTGCCAAATCTAACCACACACAGGTAAGATGCTCCCATGAGGGCAAACCTATCCCATGCCACCTGCAAGCTGTATTAGGAATATTTCCAGTCAAGTCACCAAAGAGATCTTGGGAGTCCTCCATTTATTTGACTCCAGCTATCTCCTCTAATACACAAACGCTTCCTGCCTCCAAAGTGTGATGGAAATTGAAGGAGCGTATGTAGAAACTATGTATTTCTCTGTCTTGTGAATCTCAAACACCGAGTCCATCCTGGTCTTTCTTCCTCTTCTTGGCATCTGCTCTGTGTTGGTACAGCTCAGAGAATGGCTTTGCTTACAGGATCATGGCAGAAACCTAGGACTCTAAAACATAGTCTTTCCTCTTCTTTCTTGTCTGACTGGAGTCCCGTGATCCTGACTATATCGAGGCGGCACTCACAGCATCTTAGCTGTCAGCAGGGCTATCTGTAAGCAGCTGTGAGCAGGCTGCATGGAGCTGAAAGTCACATCACTCAATTTTATGTTCACATCCTCACCAGTTCTGTCTTGGTTCCCAGACTCTGATGATCATGAGCCCCGGTAGGAAAACATGGGCTAAACTCTGGAGTGTCCCTGCATGAAATGGCTAGAACAGCTGCTATAGAAGAGAACACGAAAGTTGAAATTCTTGCTTCTTTCACCTCCTTATCTCCTCGCCTGTTTCTGTACTTCTTTGAAGCTCAACAGTATTTAGTCATGAAAGGGAAATCTGGAAGACAGGAGATTGGAATTTTTTTTTTTCATTTATTTAAGACACAGCTGCCAGTTTCTTTCACATATCCCAGGTTAGATTCAAATTTCTGATCCTCGTCTTTGCCTGTTAAGTTCTGGAATTATACATGTGTGCTACCGCACTTGACTAAAACTGCTATTTTGACAGCTGGTACTATTCGTGCAGTGGACCAGATGCAGAAGAAACTAAGTGTGGATTAGTAAATCTTCTAACATACTTGAAGATAATTTCATCTTATAAAATTAAAACATCTATTTGATAGTAGAAAATATACCATTACAAAGATATTCTAATGGAGTTGATGAAAGCTAATGTCATTTTAGCTTCTCTCCTACTGAGATTTAGAGAGATGTATAAACTCAAAAGAAATTTTTGATAAGGTCAGGACTCCATGCTGAGAGTCAGTTGTCAATAGCAGAAAGGAGGCCCAGGAAGGAATCTGGTCTTGTGGCACTCTGCCTGATGTGATTTGAGAAGCATCTCTTTTATTAATGTCAAACAACACAGTAAGTTAATTTCATAGACTCTAAAATGTCAAACTTGTGAAGTTTCAGAGCAATGAACTTATTCATTCGGTGAGAACATTTCATTCGGTCAAGACATTTCAGCAGCACCTTGCTGGAATAATTATCAAAAGCCAATGGCATCTGTCTTTGCACATCTGCACATTCCTGGAACTGTCCTGGCACAAATGTAATTGTTGATATGTCAGTTTCCCTATTTGGACTGGTCATTGGTAGAATCTTGTATTACTAAAATCAACTCAAATGCAGGATCTTACCTTGTCTCCTTCACAAAACACATGCACACACACACATGCACACACATACACATACACATATATACACACGTTACACACATATATACACACAAACATATACACATAAACACATACATACACAAACACACATGCCACACACATACACACACATGCATGCATACATACACACATGCCACACACATACACACACATATATACACACAAACATCCACATATAAACATATACATGTATACACAAACACATACACAGAGATACAGATTTAGAAACTAATTTCTAATGCTTGAGCACTTGAACTTTTGGGGGTCAGATTCATGCTACTACCCAGTTCAAGTGTTTCTTACCAAATAAATAAAGTCAATAACAATAACATTCTTTCCTTTTTCAGAAATTCTATGGAGCTGAAATAAGGTAGATGTGTATTTTGGCAGTAAAATTTCATCATCAAGAAGACAAGTTCTAGGAGGTTGACATAAGGTCAAGGACCTGGATGATGGTTACAGGCAGAGAAAAAGGACAATAATAATAATAATAATAAGTGCTTCCTACCACAGCTGCTGTGGTCAGGCACTGCAGGAAGTCTGGTATCAAGGGAAACACAAAAGAAAGGATAAGGTTTAAATCCTGCCATAGCTACTTGCTAAGTTAACCAATTACCAAGTCACTTAATCATGATGAGCCCAACATCTTCATCTGAAAAAAAAAAGAAAGAGAACATTGTTGTCAAAAAAAGGAAAGCCACCTGCAAGGCCTGATTTTCATAAAGTGTGTAAAAATAGCTCAAATACTGCAGGGTCTCCTTTCAGAGCTCCACCGACAATCCTCAGCAGAACCAGAATCTGGATCCTGTCTTCTCAGGAGGATTTTCTTGTAAGAACACAACTTTGATAGCTTGCTGAAAAGTGTGGCATTGTAGCATTTACTGTGAGGAATCAAGCCTCATGAATACGCAAACTAGACACGACAAGCTTCTGTTAGAAGCCTAGATCCCTGAGTCCCAGCCTAAAGGGAACCTGCTTTTAAAAGCACTAACATCCAGAAGCCTCTCTGTACTTTCTTGAAGATCAGCTAAGATAATCAGACATCTCAATTTAGGTCATAGAAAGAAGTGGGACAGGAAGGTTTTTCAGGTCACACAGTCGTTATTAATGGGTGCTGTGACACAACAGTCATTTGCAACTAAGGGAGAAAGGGAGATTTGTTTAGCTTGCAGTTTCAGCGAGGTGACACAGTCCCACTGTGGCAGAACAGGCATGGTGGTAGGGACATGCTACGGGAGCCTGTTTAGGTCACATCCATAGTCATGGAGACAAAAGAAAAGTTTCTGCAAGAGGAGGTAGAGGACGCCTATCAAACCTCAAGGCCCACCCGCTGTGCTTGCCTTCCTCCAGCAAGACTCTGCTTCCTAAACGTGCCAAGACCTTCCTGAACACTGACAGCAGCTAAAATGCAAACACATGAGCTTGTAGGGGACAAGGCATTCAAACCATAGCTAATTAAATAGCTAATTGGTGAGCAAGTTGGAAAGTCCTCCGGAGTATGGACTCGCAGCTCCCAGTCGGCTGTTTTCTCTATTTTGAAGGTGAAATCGGAGTCTCCATGATGCAATGGAGGACTATTATGTCCCCTTGGCACTGGATATGAATGCCAGTGAGGCTGGACACATCTGGACATTCTGTGTTTTGCACCTTTCCTGAATTTGCTCCCCTCGAAAGGGGACGTGCCTATGATTTTTTAAGTTGTAGTAACACAAATGAAATTCTCCTCTTCTTCCTCTCCCTTTAGATTGTTTCAAGCCTCATAAGAGCAAAGCAGTTGTGACAGGAATGATATCTTGCCAGTGAAGATTTGTTTAGTGTGCCACGGAAATAATGAAACCATTAGTTGCTGCCTATATTATTTTTTCTGCAAAGTGGAAAGAATGTTTGCATTAACAGAGACTATTGTTTTATGCTGTCATATAATATGGGTGTAGAGCTAATCCTCCTTACAACAGGGTTAGGTTTGTCATTCACATTGACACCAGGATGAAATTCCTAACCAGCAAAAAATTTATTCCAAGTCAATGTACTGAAAATATCAAACAACTACTTCTGTTTTTTCTTCAGTTCAGCATTTAAATGCTGTCTCTCTTTTTGTCTTACCTTTCCATTGGCGTTCATGCTGGGCTCTTTTTGCTATTACAGGAGCTGTAAATATTTATTTTTAATATTCTGTTGTAAGGATGAGAAATGGCATTCGGCACCATGGCAAGCAGCACTCACTTAGCATGAGAATGTGCTCTATTTTAAAAGCAATTGCTTGAGTAACCACAGCAGAGCTGCTAGAATAATTCATTTTAAGAAACTTGGTTATAAGATAAGAAGGAGGAACAATGGCTGCTGAATCTTTTGTATAATCCAGGGACATCACGTTTTCCTATTCTGCACAGTCCTCACCAAGGTCAAACCAAAGTCATGTTTTGAAGGTTTCCAGTTTTCAGCATCCTAATCAATATGAGTGTTCTGTAATTTCAGGAAAAGTGTCATACTAGATTATAGACATGTTGTAATGTTAATAGTAAGAACAAGACCCTTTTCGTTGTTTTTCTTGACAAGCATTTTATTTTTAAATCAGGGAACTAAATAACAAAAGTATATGATTTTCTTTCTTTCCTAATATGCATTCGGATTTGCAAACTAGCATCTGTATCTTGCACTTGCTTCTTAACAATTCATTGAAAACAAAATTTGGGTGGTATAAGGGTCTAAAGTATGAATCATTTTTATTCCCCCAAAACTCAGTGAAACAGTTTAGTGAAATTGCAAACTACAAGAAAGAAAAATTATTTTTGCTTCCAGGAAAGATGACGTCATTTTCTAAAGATTCCACTGTTTCTTTGCTTATAGATTTGCTTTTTAGTGAGCTCCTCTTTGAGCTTTCCATTGGATGTAATTTAAATAATGCAAAGAAACAGGTTTGTGTATCTCAGTTTGGATCAGAAAACAACATAACTTCTTTCCCAGAAAGGCTTTTAAACTCATGTGCGCTGCGACTCCTTGGAAGAGTAAACCATGTCTTGAATTCTTCTGTCCCCTATGCCTACATTAGACTGGTATCTATGCCCTTTAGTAACTCATGTAGAGGCACTGCCCACCTTTGCTTTTTATTTGGCCACCCTATATACATGTGGAGCTCATTAAAAGAGAGCTTAGCATACTGCTGAGCTGAAGTATGTCATATTAAAAACATGGTTTTAGGTGGATTGTTGCATGTTAGAAGGACATGTGGCTTGAGAGAGACCTGGAGTCAGATCACCCTTCAGATAAAAGTATATTAATGTCAATCGCATGGCAGCAGCTTCAGCCCACCCAGGGAAAGCTGAGTCCTATAGAAGGCAGGAGGAGGGAGGGAGGAGTGCTACATTGTTTGATGTTAATAGGCATGATGTCGTTGAGGTTTGGATGTGGTCAGACAGAAAGGCAAAGCACATCCTTAGTTAATGGTCAGACAGAGGTTTCCTCGGAACAATGATCCTGGTTAATATGCGATTTGTGGTGGCTGACATCTGAGTACATGGACCTGGTTAGTGGGCCAATGAGACGTGACAGTGGTCAGGTTGCCTCTGACATGTAGTGAGGCTGTGTGTGCTTGATTTGTCCAGCTTTCAGCTTCTCTGCTTCGGACCTGGTTACCTGAAAGACCTATTTCTAGGAAGGATGACGGCAAGGTTTGAATGTGAGTTGTCCCCCCCCCCAGGCACATGTTTGCATCCTTAGCAGATGTCAATGTTTGGGAAGGTCCTGGCACCTTTTAGAGATGGTACCTTGCTGATAAGTTTGGTGGCTCCACTATGTCTGTTCTTGAGGTTTTGATTTTGCTCTCTCTGCCTTCATAAAGGTGGCTGTGACCTCAGTAACTTCCAGCTTCTGCCACCTGCAATGTGTTCTCTGCCGTAAGGATTGTATCCCACTGGGAATTGTAAGTCAAATAAATCTACCATTAAGTTGTAGATGAGTATTGTCTCACAGCGGCAAAAAGAAATATTGCAACAGATGGTTGTCCGCTTAAGATATGGCATTTCCAGCCTTATTGTATGTATAAAAAGTGGGGGGGAGGGGAGAAAGGGTAAGGAAGGGTAGGGTTTAGGGTTGTTAAAATATTTGTGGTTGCTTCATGTTGAATTGGGTCATCTTTGGATTAGGAACTGTCCCCTACCTCTGATTGGGTAGTGCATAGTCAGATGGTTGGTTGTCCTTACCTAAAAAGCTGAGTTCTTAATCTGTGCATCAGGAAGACCCTGACTGTGCGAATTCATGTGTCAGTATGATCAGTGTTCTGGGTCGGTCAGTTTGGAGACCAAAACAGGGAGTGATCTAAGGACATAGGAATCAGAAAGGTTAATGAAGAGTGACCCCAGAATATCATTTATCAACAGCGGCTGACCAGAAATCCCCAGTAGTTCTGTTGTCTCTGCCACACTCCCAGTGCTAAGCTTTCAGGCACATGTGGCCATGTCTGGCTATTTTCTGTGGTTGCAGAGGATCTTAAGTTCTTCATGTTTCTCCAAGTGCTCTTATTCAGTGAGCCCTCTCCAAATCCCAGTTTTTATCCTTCTTTAAATATGCATGCAGAGAGATAAGTTGTCACAAATGCATTGCAAAAGAGAAATTGTAATTATAATGTAATGAACACACTCGGACCATGTGTTTGCCTTAAGGTACCTATTTGGGTTCTACTACTGCTGCAACAAAACACCTGATCGGAGTAGCTTAGGGAAAAATGGTTTATTCTTTCTTGTAGTTCGAGGTCACAATCTACCGTGGGAAGAAGTCACAGTCGCAGGAGTGGAATGAACTGGTCATAAGCTCATCCATGACCATGAGCTGGAATCAATGGATGAGTGAATGAAGGCTTGCTCGCTCTTTCCATACTTTTACATCTTTGGGTGCTATGACCAGATAATGGTGGCATCCACAAAGGGCTGAGTCTTCCCACATCGGTGATGCAATCAAGAGAATCCCCAGCAGGCATGCCCAGAGGTCAGCCTTAATGCAGAGAATCCTTGTCATCTATGCCTAGAGATCTGCTTCACTGTGTCAGTTCCACAGTAAAACTGACTATTGCAATGCCTCTGTATACCTTTAAGTAGATTAAGCAGCTTTAAAAATGAGCATCATTCCATCAGTTCCAAATATTAGCTTGGCTAAGATAAAGATTTTCAAATATTCAATTTTCCATAAGAAACAGGCAGTAGAAAAACAGTGTTCATAATATTTATATTCATACACATATATGAATGTACACAGTACATGCAAATACATGCACATTCATGGAACCTCACATTTTAAAATCAGGCATGAGCAGGAAATTTAAAATTTTAAAATAAAGTACCCCTAGATTTTGTTAATTAGGTTTTCTTAGGACACACAAAAAATTCACAAAATGCCAGTTATATGAAAACATCTACTATGAACATATATAACAGAGTGAATTTAATAAAAACAAAGTATGTATGTCTTTATATTTTTCAGGTATAAGAAAGGCCTACTTAAAGAAAGAAAAAAAAAAGATCCGTGAAGATATTTGTTATCCAGGAAAAGAAAATCAACAGAGACATCTTTACAAATGGGAATTTTAGAAATGGTGTGGGATCAATTTTGCCTCCAGATTTTATCTTTAAAGTAGGCCATACCAATGTCCCTTTAATGTAGGATTTTATTTGTCTTGGAGTTAAAGAACGAAGAGAAAAACCGGAAAGAGAAAGGCTGGCAAGTGTTAGTTTCTTCAGGATCTCAACAGTATGCCTACGAATCCTCCTCCAAATAGTTAGCTATCATCTTGACACCAGAGAGGCATGCTTTTTGATGCTAAATGTTAGTTTCAGAGGACGGTTCCGAAGATTCACAGGGCATGGGAAGATGTCTTAGAGGTTAGAGCTTTTGTCTCACAAGCCAAAGGACTTGAGTTCAGATCTCCAAACCCCATGTAAAAATGCAGGGCAAAAATGGTAGCACCCTGTAAGTCTCAACCCTCTAAAGTGGAGACTGGGAAACCCCAGAGCAAAACAATAGGAAGGAGGAAGCGTAATCCAGGATGAATCCTGATGTCACCCTTGGCCTCCACAGAGAAAGAAAGAGAGAAGGAGGAAGGGAGGGAGGGAGAGAGAGAGAGAGAGGGAGAGAGAGAAGAGATTCATTGAGTCAAGTTGTCAGATAGGAAAAAAGTGGCTTAGGAATGCTGAAGCTTCAGTCCACTCAGAAAAGCAGACTGTTCCTTCCTTTAAGGCACGTGGAAGGAGGTGGCAAAGAGGAATTGTTTCACTATGTGGCCTGCTTTCCATTGGACGGACATTGTCAGGTCAGATAATAGATTCTGCGCTCTGTGTGGCTTGGCCGGGGCAGGGGCCAGAAGTCAGCATGGAGACATTCATGCCGCAGGGGCCTGGTCTCTATGTGACTGTGGAATGCGACAGCGTTCAGTCTGCTTCTCTTCCCTAGGGCAGACAAGCTGTGTGGACTCTTGTCCTGGGCACGTCTCTCTCTGTTTAGGGCTGGGTTAGCTGGAAAGCCTACTTCCAGGTAGCACGGATTCCCTTGCCTATGTGATATGACAAAATTCTGCTTTCTTCCGAACCCCGAAGTTTCGTTAATCCCAAAAGTGAGTTTAAAAACATGATCTTGGTCTACCCTTTTCCTTTTTTGACTACAAATTCTAGGACTAGCACAAACCAAGAAATGCAAAGTAGGCCACCCCCACCCACAAACCCCAACAGACGTAAGCAAGAAAAGAGCCAGGCAAGGCTGACTCTCTTAGTCACAGACTGGAGAGAGCCGCTAAGGAGAACAGGATGCGTTGGTGTTTGCCAAGGCTTCTCGTACCCGGTGGTTTGCGCTACACCGTGCGCAGCTCGCTCCAACCACCACTGCGCATGTCAGCAATCTGGTGATCCTCTCTGTCAGTCCCCAGAGCCTTTGTCATCAGACGTCAAAGGTGCCCTGATCCTCGCAAGCCTCAGGATATTCACCGGAATGCAAACGAGGCTGATCCCTGAGACTCTCCAGTACACCTTAACCCAAGTCGTCAGGACCCAGCGAACTTGCTTCCCACTCGGCGCCAGGGGGAAAATAGGATGCAAGAGATGGCGCCAGTAGTGCGTGTCATCGCCCCATCTCGGTTCCTGCTCTTCGCTAGTCCCGTGGGTAGACGAGCTTCTGCCTAACTACTGCAGGGGAAAATTTTTTGATGAATCTTCTGAATGCTCTTTCAATGTGACTGGAGTCACCCACCAGGAAGTTGAATATATCTTCCCATTGGCAAACCCCACAAAGAACCAACTAATGTTCCCAGGAGGTTAAAATGTCAGGGTCTAGGCAGAATTGTCTTTCTTTTTAACCCTTCGGTAGCCAAGCAGTGTAGAATTTTCCCTCCACTGATCTGTAGCCAATGCTTTACTTTTACTATGGTAATAGTGACAGTGCCAGCTAGAAGCAAATACACCCAGACATCAAATCCTTGAAACGCATCTCAACATGATGAATGGTTAACAAATAAATAGATAAAAATTTGAATTTTCTCCCAAATACAAGCTAAATAGTATTCCATCCCTCCACAAAACACAGTTAAAACACAGCCTGCTAGAGAAAAATAAACCCAAAAATGATAACCTAGAGAATAATCAGATACAGGAATTGTCCAAAAATGACTTAAAAATAAATACTATAAAACTACTGTAGGAACCAATTTACAATTCTTGGAAAAGAAATGAGCAAGTACAAAATTTCAGCGAAGAAGTAGAAGTTACTAAAAGCTAAATCAAATTTATCGAACTGCCTTCACAACAACTGAAATACAATACTTGTGAGTGAGTAGTGGGGTAAGATGTTAGAGGACAGAATCTGTGATTCTGCAAAGAAATCAATAACACCAGTTTAAATCGGACAATGTGGAGAAAACAGATGGAAAAACAATGAGAAAAGACATGTAACCCTGTGAGGAATCAGCAAAGTCACTTAACAGCATTGAAGACTAGACATTGCAGCATCAATGAGAGAGCCTGAAAGACACCCAATAACAACCGAAAATATTTTGCCACTGCCATGTTTTGAATGTGAACTGTCTCCCACAGGATCATGTGTTTGCATCCTTAGCTGAAGTTAATGTTTGGGAAGTCGTGGCACCCTTTGGAGGCAGAACCTTGCTGGAGGAAGACATGTCACAGGGGACAGGTCTTGAGGACGCCCTGCTTCTGCTGGTCGTCTCCTCTTGCGCTCTGCCGCCGGCTCTCTCTGCTCCATGATGGCTGCTGTAACTCTTCAGCTTCTACTGTCTGCCAGGCCTTTCCTGCCATAATGGACTGCATCTCGCCTCTGAAATCATAAGCCAAATAAATCTCCCTTTCTCCCCGTCTGCCTTAGTATGAGTGCTGTCTCATAGCAACAGTGAAGCAGCAGCCACGGATAGAGCTTCCCAGTTACCATTTCTTCCTCGACATTATGGGCTGTTTCCTTTGATACTGTAAGTCCAATAGACCTCTCCTTCTTTAATTCTCTCTTTCTCTTTTTGGTGTGTGTGTGTGTGTGTGTGTGTGTGTGTGTGTGTGTGTGTGTGTGTGTGTACAAGAGGGCACTTGAGCACGTGTACCTGTGGAAGCCTGAAGGTGACGTCAGGATCATCGTGGGTTGGTCTACCTCCCTCTGGCATTCTTCTGCAGGATCTGGGGATTTGAACTCAGGTCCTTTTGCTTGTGAGGCAAAGACTTTATCCTCTGAGTCATTTCTCTACCTCTTTCATTTTGCTTTTCTCAAGTATTGTGTCATAGAAATGATAATGATAACAAATACAACCTGTCAGGGATAAAGACAGTTTCCCTTGGGAAAAACCAATTTAATGGAAATGGACACTTTTCCTCACTGAAACCATGAAGGTTAGAAGGAAGCAAAACTTTTTAAATGTTGAAGAAAAGCACCATCATCCATGGCTTCTATATCCCACTGAAGGGCATTCCATTATTTAGAAGAAATAGAAATTCTAAAATAAGGGAAATGAAAGAGAATTTTCAAAGCATCCTGCTATCAAACCTGTGGTAACATTGGTGCAGGATTTGGCTACCTGCCTTCATTAAATCAATCCAAACAAAATAAAAAGGAAATCAATATGATGATGAGAATGAGAAAGAGGAAATTTATTCAATATGGCCTTTGGGAAGAAAAATATTCAGTATCGAAGTAGTCTTCCATCTTCTTGATGTGTGGCTTAAGATTAAAATAAAGATTGGGAATTATGTACAGCTTGATAGATCTGCTCAAGATGTAGTTCTGCTCACCAATGACCCATTCTTGTCTTAGTCCTGCAAAGTGACCTGATAGCACAGAGCTGTGTGACATCTGTCTCCCCTCCCAACTGGCATTAAACCCCTCTCTCTTGTCCTAGCATGAGATTCCTGGGGGAAATTATAATTTCCTGGGTCCATTGCTTCAATACTCTGATAAACAGGGGCAGGGTCACCAGTACTTCTGTAGAATATTTTTATTTCTGTTTTTATTTTCTCCTTTTCTGTTTTGACATCTCAGTCTTGATGTGGGATATATCTGTGTCTGAAACAAATACCATAAACAGAATGGAGCAGGAACCAAAGTTAGGGCACATTTAGCTAGTAGCAGGTAACTGCATGTAGAGACATCTTTCATATACTCTCTATGGCTTTCAGTTTCCTTCTGGAAGGCTGGCAACTTCTTGATGCTGGTTTGAGACAATGTCTCTCCAACGTAATCAGAAAAATTCCAAGTCTCACCCCAAAGAGATGAAAGGTAGTTTATTCTAGAACCACATAATATGAGTGATCATGATCCAGGAATACAGATCCAGTTACCCCGAACTTCATGTGTTCGGCTGTGGCAACATTTTTATTTTGGGGGGAAGACTTTAAAATCACATAACGAAGAACTCATAAATCAAGACAGTTTTCAAATACATTGATGAAAACATCAGGTCGGTGAGTTACAGCAAGAAAATTTCTGTTTGTAGGCTAGATATACTATCTTTTGACATTCTTAGCTTTTTGGCTGGTGGAAACCAGTGGTCCACTTGGGCATTCCAAAGGGTGCACCTAATAGTGACCAGGATATTAGGTCAATTAAAGAGTACGGGTAATAATCAGTGGCAATTAAAGAGGATAAAGATGGCCTCCGGGCATCTGGCTCTGGACTTGCAACCTTCCAGACCTCTGGTCATCATTGAAACTCTTATCAGTCAGCCTTATAGACTTCTTTCCAGGAACTTTATTAACACAATGAACTCTAGTTTGGCCTCAAACTTATGATTCTCCCTGCCTCGGCTTTCTAGGTTCTGGGATGACAAACAAGCATCAAGATGCTCAGCGTGATTTTATTTTTATTTCTGACAACTTCCCCACTTGCCTCTGCATAACAATAAATACTTCTGAAGGCCCCAGTGACCCCTTGTCCTTCGCTGCTGGAATAAGACTTGTCCTGATAGAACTGATCTCGTCCTGCTTTCTGAAGGAGTAGGTGAGAAGGGCAGTGATAGATGTTAAGGAGTTAGTGCCAATATCCTGTTTATGTCAAATTTAAGCAACTAAAAGTTATAGAAGAAGAGGAATTTGTTCAGACATACCTGAGATCTATTCCATTTGTCTTGTGTCAACAATGTTTATTTTTCTTTGTAATAAACCATATTCCCAAGAGCATTTAACAGTTAATGTCAGCCTTACAAAAATCCAGAAAATTATCCAGAGCAAATACATTTGGTACCATAATACAACTAGGAATATGCACACATAAAGTCCAGAAAAGGTTTGCATTATTAGCAATGCTAGCTCTGGTGAGGTCAGGGCTCGCGTTCCCAATAAGCCACCTGTGGACTGGAAACAAAGCTAATTTATTGGGATAAACTGTCAGGCTGTTCTTGTAAGGGAGGAGAAGTGGCATCTTGGAAAGAAAGTTGGAGGGTTTTGTAGTCTTCAGGTTTGTAGGTGGAGTAATGACCAAGGGAAGCAGTTTGTTTCCATATTGGGTCAAATTCTAGCTCTTAGCTGCCCCAGGAAGCAATGACCAGAGACCATGCTAGCTTTTGTGGGCAGCAGATATTCTGTCTTCCTTTAGAGAACCTCATGGAGGTCAGATGTTTTGGCAAGATAACTCACATACTTCAAAGGTAAGTTAACAAGTTTCCATATCAGGGGCTTCAGAAGTGAAGGCGTTGGGGAGGGGTCCCTATCAGTTTTGAGGTTACCAGCCAGGTAAAATGTTCTACTGTTTTGTGACTTGAATGACACATGTAAGTCAGAAGCAATTTACATCATTACCTAGAACAATTATACTGAAGCTTTTTATATAGTAAGTGAGCTTTTATTATTGGAAGTGAAATTGCTTTTCTCAGTAAGATAGGAGAGTTGTGGCATTGCCCAAACTAAAAACTTTAAATCTCTTAAAATTTATGAAATGGTATATAATAAACAGATTATTATATTTATATAATATTTGTTATTTATATATGTGTTATTTATATATGACAGCAATAAACTAACCCTGATTCCACAGATACATGCCAAATTTTAAATACATACCACATGGCAAAAATTTTCCCAGATGTTGTTTTAAATTTGTAAGATACTAAGAGGTCAATATTTTATGACATATATGCAATAGAAACCTTTCCATAAAGGGTGGGCAGGATCCCCAAATGTCCAATGTCCATTTGAAGTAGATTCAGTCTATGAGTCTTAATCTAAAGGTAATGTTAGTAGACTCATCACATGTCAATTGTTTCTTTGAAAGAACAAAATTAAATGTACTGTTGTCAATGGGAGGACAATTTTGCTAGTCTTCCATAATTTATAATTTTATGAGTTCTTCGTCCTTCTCATTCAGTGTGCTGTCACAGGACTTCCCTGTGTTTTCCATCCTCAGTAGGATGTGTTCAAGGCATTCAAGGTCGAGGGGAAGCAGGGTCCTTCCTCGCAGCAGTGTCCCTTGTGCAATCTTACTCCTGCTGAAGTCATTGCTGTCTGTCCTTCAATCACTTATGTCTGCCAGGAAGGCCCTATTACGAAAAATGCATTTATTGTATACAATGTTTAGATACATAGGTTTATGTTTCTGAAAGCCATATATACTCAGGACATCTGTCATAGTTAGGCACTGGTATCAACTTGACAGTTGAGGGTTTGAGCTCAGGAACATTTGTAGAGAATTAGAGGGTAAGTACAGAGCAAACATGCAGGAGACTGTTTAGCTGATGGGGAAGGAAAATTACTGGCTGACTATTTCATGCACCTGCCCCCACCTCACTGAAATTCTGGGAAAAACAGTTAGGGTCTCCTTGAAAAAATTCTTGTGATCACAGCTTAATCATGGTTTAATCAAACACCCAATGTTAGGAAAATCCCACTTATGCATAATTGTTAAAATCTGATTTCTGTAAAAATTGCTTGCTTGCTTGTTTCCTGCCTCTTACTCAAGATGTGGTTTTTGTCTTTACAAATGACACAAACCCTCTCCTTGATATCATGCATTGGATCCCAGCTCTGTGATACAAAGTTGCTGATTAGCCTCAATAAGGTCTCTCCATTTGATAGAACTACTGATGTCAGTGTGATGGAATCCTGAGCAACCCTAGACTCACAGCAGTAACACTCGAGTTTAATTGTCTGTGGGTTGTAGTTGGAGTGGTCCAGGGTCTTAATTGTTTTGTCCTATCTTCTTGTTTCTGTGATCCTCTGTACAGGGACTGCCCATTCTTGTTCTTATTTATTTTTTAAGTTACATTTTTAATGTATTTATCTGACAGCAGGTTGTTATCTGGGTGTATTCTACTTTCTCAGAGTTTTTCAATTATTACCTCAGACCTCAAACAAAAATAAAAAACTCAGCTGGAACTAGTCTGGAAGCTTTTTCCTCGGATAATTTACAAAGTACCATAGAATACTATGGAAGCTACTGGGGGAGAAAAGCAATCCAAAGGGTCGTCAATCAATGAACTCTGAAAGTTGCAATAACAAAACACTATGGTAAGAGGAAACCACCCATATAGTAGTGGCATGGATCGTCAAGGAGACAACCAACAGCCTTCTGATCAGATTTAAGATCAACTTATCAGAAGGGACCATAGTCCTGCAAATTAGAATAAAAACCATGAAAGAGGAGGTCATAGTTCCCAGGGGAAGAGCAGGTTATGATAGTTTAGCTATGAAGACACTATACCAAACTGCCTTTTGAACATCTGTTTTCGTACCCATAAATTAGAGAAATACTCAGCACTCGACCTCGAAGCTTCGGTCTACACCAGAAGGTATTTACTGCAGAAATGCAGAGCAGGCCAAATAGCAGAAAACAAGAGACTATCAACTTATTGGCCTAATCTGTACATCTAAATCACACCCACCGCCAAGGCTCAGAGAACATTGGAAAAGACTGTAAGAGCCTGAAATAGAACAATGGTGGTTCAGACACTATTTCCTGGACAGGACAAGAACTGCATGGGAATTGTCCTAACAACAGTTCACCAGGAAAAGCGCCAATCAGGTTTGTAGAAACCAAAGCTAACCAATGAGGAAAAGCCACTTTTCCCTGGGTCTGCCTGAGCCTGTAATTAATCCTGACACTGCAGCTGTCTTTGGTTCTCTTGCCATCAAGGATTCCATGTCTGATTTCTTAGCAGTTTTCTTGCCCCTTGGGGTTTCATGTTCCTGAGTTCCACTCTTTCATTCTTCTAATAAACTCTGTCTTAATCTCAACAGGTATATTGGTTTCACTCTTCCACTCCTGAACACAAGACTTGGACACACAAAGAGCCCAGAGGGAACCCACATCAGAAGTGCCAACACATACAATACAAGAGACTGCATGACTGTGTGATACAATGTTTTAACAAGACCGTGATGACCCTGTTTGTTAATGTAATTTCATTTTCTTAGTGGCTCAAGAACATTTTCATGGGAGAAAGGTATTTTTAAAATGAATACTGGGTGCCAATTATCAGAAAATCTCCTAGGAAGAAAGAAAGGCTTGAGTTATAATAAACTGAATTCAAACACTACAGTATTTAACACACATACTTTATGAGATTTTACTCATTTCAGTTGGAAATAAATAGAAGTGGCATTTATTGTTATAGTTCAGCTCCACTGTGAAGGCTTGGAATGCTCTGATAATATTGGAACAGTAATGATATATGTGCTACTTTGACACAATAAGAAGCATTTACTATAACTTAGCAATTCAGCTCCTTTACCCTTAATGATGATTATCAGCACAGCAGAGTCACTTGAAATTACTAATCTGTTACTCTGACCCTCTCCTCCTTGCTGCCTTATAATTTCCATTAGCCTTTCAATGACTGTTGGGACCATACACCAGAGCATCCCTCTTTTGGTAGCTTTTGTTTTTTCAAATAAAGCTTATACTAGTTTGCATTCACTATCAATCCCCTCCCACACACACACCCCTTCAATCCAGCAAGAACTTTGGGACACCTGGAGAATTATCTTAACATTGTCACATTATTTTAAAAAAAAAAACACTAGTTGATCTTAAAAAGATATTGAAATAGATTATTATTTACTTATATAGGTATGTATTATTATTATTTTAAAATAATAAAAATAGATTACATGACACTTTATAGCTATTATAGGAAAGAAATGTTTCTGGTTCGGGGAATGGACCACTACTTTACTGCAGAAGGAAGCATATCTCAATGTTCCCGGTACAGAGAATGGTCCCAGTAAGTTACTAAAGGAAGAATGTCTTGCTGGCTGTTCTCCCTCCATGATGAAAGCCCATGAGCAGATATGAAATAGTAAAGTTCCAGTAAAGCCAAAGAATTAGTTGGGGCCTTTCTGTTGACTTGAGTAATGACAATGGTTATGAATTTCAAGGTTTTCAGCCTAGCTGTTCAATCAGCATATTAGACATTTTTAAGTAATATGAACTGTTAAGATAATTCTCCAAGTGGCCCAAAGTACCTGCTAGATCGAAGGGGTGTGGGAAAGGGGAAAGGGGGAATAAACAGAATGCAAGCAAGCGTAAGCTTTATTTGAAAAAAACAAAATCTACCAAAGGAGAATGCTCTGGTCCCAGATGTCATTGAGAGGCTAAGGGAAATTATAAGGTGAGTAAGGGGAGAGGGCCAGAGTAATAGAAACTCTAGTTCTCAAGGTCGCCAGATAAAGAGATCAGGGTCTAGAAAGACAAATCAGGAGTGGCTGGTACAGTCAGTTCTGGGAATTGCCACATTCCCGCCAGGGTGGAAAAGACCTTACATAAATGGCTTGGCCATGACAAATAGTCCCAAACAAAATAATCAACAGAAAGCATAGACGATTTTTTGTTAACAAACACAGTAAAATGACCAGATAATGTTCTTAATTGGATGAATTTTCTGAATCGTTTTGTTACAGGGTCACTCTCTGGGAATCTGTAAATACCAAGGTTCTTGTGTTCAGGGTGGAAGACAGAAACCAGAGCCTGCGTAGAGGATTAAGGCAGAGTTTACTAGAGGAGAGAAGAATAGAACTCATGGACTGCAGCTGTGGAGTGCGCATGTGGGCCACATCCGGAGTCCATGAGTGGCAAGTGCCAAGGATGGCTGCCAAGGTCAGGTAGATTTAGGTACATGGGCAAAGTGGTTGAATTTGTGCCCACCTCAAGGTAGGGGCATGTCTGTGAAGGAGAACTAATGTCCATATACTTTCATAAGCAAAGGGTTGGGGGAAGTTAACCACCTTATCTTTGTGGAGAATTAGAGTCAGTTCCTTCCCAGCTGCTGGGGGTATTCCTGCAGGGTGATCCCAGCAGTGGGGGATGGTTTCCCAAGACATTCAGGGACCATCCCAGCAGGGGCTGCTCTAGACCTGCCTAAATTTGAAAGAATTAAAAACTCATAAAACTGGTGGATTGGTCACCTCATATAAAGTCTGGGCAAAGGAAAGAGACCAGAACAGTTTCCTAAGTTTGTCCATTGTTTTGTTTTGTTTTAAAGAATAACTGATGGGCTTAAGTGAAACTGTGGATTTTTACTCAAAGTACAGGACACTAGGACGGAGAAGATAAACATTAATTTTGGAGACATTCTGTCCTTTAAATATTGTCCTTAGCTTAGCTAGCATCATAACAAGCATTAAGAAGACAGAAGACCCAGAATTACAATGCTAAATATCCAAAACAGCAAGTGTCCATTGTAGCACAAAGTTCTTTTATTTTTTAAACAGAGCATTGACTCTGTCAAAAGTGAAGAAAGCAAACTCCAAAATATTTCAATATTGAAGTTGTCATGTACAAAGCAGAAAATACCACTTCTTACATTAACAAGATGGAGAGAGAGAGAGAGAAAGAGACAGAGAAAGCTTTGATGTTCCAGCAACATACTTTGGTGTTAAAACACATGACTTTTCTTCTAACTTTTTATTACATTTTTTTGCCAAGTTATACAAGCTCAAGAGGTACTCCCTTCTTCTCCCTACCACCTTTCTTCCCCCCTGTTTTCTCCCATTGCACTCTCTTCCCTTCCCACTCCCGCCCCCACCCCTTTTCCTTCCCTCCTCCTCTCTTGGTGCTTTCTGCTTTCTCCCTCCTATCCTCCAGAGCATCCGTTTATGTGGGCACTAAATTTCCCTCTTGGTCGTCTACACTAGCAAGAGTTCAGGATTCAGTGGCATAGTTTGGGGCCCTTTCTTGAGCAAAACACATGATTTTGCAGTATAATTTACAACAAAATACCTTTAGCAATGAACTCAACAAAATTATTCCATTTTAGTACTGACAAAATATGTACATTTTAGCATACCAAGGTCTAGAACTCAGACACTCCCAGCAGCAAGAAGGTATATATTTAGCACTTCAGTCTGTATTTTATTAGGATCAGTCTGAGATCATATCTAGCTTTCTTTTAATTTTGAATTCTCTAAATTTGTGTTGTGGGTAGCTTTATATTTAAGGAATAATAATAAAAAGATACATACTCCAGAATCATTACAAAATACTTATATACATATAAACTCACAGACATAGTCTAAAGACAGAGTCTAAATAAGAATAAAACAGGAAGAGCCAGCAAGATGATTGAGCGGGTAAAATGTCTGCTTAAAGCCTGGAAAACTGCGTTCCAGCCCTGGAATCCCAGATGGTGCATGTGTGTTGCCTGTCCTCTTGAGCAAGGCCACAGAGACACAGATGGTGGAATCTTACCAATGTTCATATTACAAAGTGGGAAGTTAAAACTGAGACACGTGCCCTCTGCTTCAAAGGAAGCTGCATAGGGTCAGCAGGGCCTTGACTCATCTGCTACAGGAGGCACAACTAGAAAAAGGATGCAAAAGCTCCTAAGGAAAACCCCAAATAAACCCTAAAGCACTCAGTTTACCTTGACAAAAATAAGAGAAAAAAATGTTTTTCTGGCCACCTATCTGTCTTCAATATAGTCAATTTGATATGTGTTTTGAACATGCCCTGGGCACTAGACTTAAATCCTTATGATTAAATGAGTAACCATTTTTCATTAATGATATTCTTCTTGATAAAAAAAAGCACTGCCTAAATAGAAAAAAAAAAAAAACCACTCAGCTCTATAGCATCTCTGCAGAACTGGAAATTTCATTCCATCAGCTAACCCTGCTCCCTTAACAGCTTACTGAAAGCTGGAAAGAGATTTTAGCATAATTAGACACTTCTTAGGATCAACTTGTTTCACGTGTCAGTGATAACAGCTGCACAAAGAAGGATCAGCACACTTCTACCAGAACAATGCTACTCTTAAGCAAACAAATCTCAGCTGGTCAGAGATTGGGCATAGGACCCACTCTCAAATTTCAACCCCACAGGCCTCTTCTTTGACATGGGTTTGGGGTTACCTTCTTTTCTTGTTGTTAGTCTTATCAACCCTTCTCTTGAACATCATAGTTCCATTAAATTTGCTCCTCTGCATTCTAAGAATCTTACAGAAATTTCTCCAAGATCACATTTCTTCTACCACCTGAGTCTCCTCAGGAAATAAAAGCGATCTTTCTTTTATAGTCATTTCAGATGCAACCCCCTAACAAAAAATGATGTCTCTTCTCAGCTTGAAGCAGTTGTGGGAAGAAAATATGCCACCATTCCTTTATATATAAAGGGTCTAAAATGAGATGAAAACATCAAGGAGTCTGCTGCCTGGCATTGGAACCCAGGAAAGGGACGCACAATCAAAGGAGCCAGTGATTCACTGACACTCCCAATCTCACACTACCCAGAGATGCTACAAAACTGACAAATTATGACTGCAAAAGTACAGTCTCCTCATTTCACAACCTTCTTCAAGGCTCCACTCTCCACTGGTTGACATCATCTCTGCTCCAGACTATTCTGCAAGGTGGTTGACAAGTTGTCAGAGCTGTGTGGAATCCCTTCTCTCTTCTAGCTGCTCAGGTATCTCTCTATATTCCCAGCATAGGTTCCTAGGGGAAATTCCAATTTCTTGGGGCCTAATAGTCTGATAACCTGCATGAGAGAGCAAAAGTATTTATTTAGAATATTTTTATCTTTGTGTTATCAAGTTATAATTCTTTATTGAGCAGTTATATAAATTCTTAAAACAGAAAATAAATAATAAGAGAAGACAACTTATAATGCTTGAAGGAAAGAAGACAGAACAATGGATAAAATAATCATGAACATATGCATTAGTTTCTTAACTTATTTATGTGATTAATGTAAAATTGTAACAAACACAGTCTTATGTAGTATTCAATAGATATGCAGAGCAAATACTATACTTAAATATACAGGGCAAGCTAAAGAAGTAAAAAGTTTAAGTGGTCTTAAATTGAAAATGTTCTATATTTCATCCAAATATTAAACCATCAGTATCAGTAGACTGTGATTCAGTTGCCCAAGTGCTAGAAAGACAGGCATATTTTGTCATATCCATCTAAGTTTTGAAGAAAATTAAGCATAAAACCATACTCCAAACACTACAATATAGCCATCCCAAAGCTATTCAACAACCAATTTATAAAAAATAACAGAAAACATCTTGCTTAATGGGAAAAGATTGAATAAGCAGTACGGAGATTTGTGCCACTAGTTATATCTAACACAATACTAGATGTCCTGCTTGAGAATTAAAGTTGAACAAAGCAAACAGACAAACAAAAATGCATGCAAATTTGGGAACAAAAAAAGAAAAAATAGTCCCATTTACAATGGACCTCATGTTGTACTTGTACTTTTAGAATCAGCTTTTATGCATTTAAAAAGCCAAGGAATATAGGCACAAAATACTTGCAGTTAAATATAATAAAAAGTTTAGAAAACAATATTTGAAATACAATATTTATAAAATTTGATAATGAAGGTAAACATTTAGATTCACATCTAAAAGTGGTATGTGATACACATCCTCAAAAATCACTGCTGAAAGAAATTAATGACCTTACTCTTATATAATGGAGATTCTGTTACATTCATAAAGAAGATTATGTAGAAGAGCAACCCATATTCTTCCAGAGGATCTATACTTCAACATGACTCTTACCTAGGTCAGCAAGTATTCTTATAAACATCTCTAAATCTCTAAAGTTTCTGATTACAAGCTACTCTAAAAAGCCTTTTTGACAAGAATGAAAAGTCCATTCCTTTTGGAATGAAGTATGAAAAACAGTTTATTCCATATTAACACGCATTATGCAATTAAGGTAATCAAGTCATTATGTATTGACAAAGATATAGCTTAATGGGATACGACAAAGAACTCACAATCAAACTCATACAAAACATTTCATAATTGATGTAAAAGAATTGGACATCTTTCAGTAAAATATTTTGTATAAAATTTACTTCAGAGTAGATAATGGACTTAAATGTAAAGTGTAAGACATAAACCTTTGGTGTGTGGGGGGGATTAAGCATATTTCAGATATGGGTTCAGGCTAGAGAGATGCCTCAGCCTTCAAAGCCTTTACCTCACAAGCAAAGGGACCTGAGTTTGGATTCCAGATCCTATAGAAAAATGCTGGGTTAAAATTGCAGTGGCCTGTAATACCAGGATTAGAAGGCAATGACTGAGAAGCTTCAGAGCAAAGCGATGAGGAAGTAAAGCAACCCAGGATGGTCCCAATAGCATCCTTGGGACTCCACAGGCAGATACACACACTCAATTGTCTTCTTCTACACCCCCCACGTATACACACATGCATACACACAAAGGATATTGGACTAACCTAATTCTTACACATATTGCTATAAGTTCATAAACTTGATCTCTTGAAAATAAATTATCTCTCGGGGCTGGAGAGGTAGCTCAGGGGTTAAGCCTTTGCCTTGCAGGTGGAAAGTCCTGAGTTCGGATCCTAGACCCCACGTATAGATGCCGAGCAGAAGCGGGGGCGGCCTGCGTTTCTGGTCCTGGTAGGGCAGAGGCTGTGAATCCCGGGGCAGAGTAAACAAGGAGGAGGTGGAGACACCATGGTGGTTCCCGAATTTGTCCGTGGTTCTACACACACATACACACACACACACACACACACACACACACACACACACACAATTGAATAAATAATAAATTAAAAATTAAAAAAATAAATTATAAAAAATATATTATAAGAAAATAAATTATCTCAGCTGTATGAAAAAACTGACGAGAGTAGAAAGTGAGAACATGTCCTTGAGACACGTGTTGCAGTCAGCCTGCAACGTGGCTGAGAAATGACCATCAAACAGGCCTAAGGGAACAAGTGGTTTATTTCCTTTCAACAGTCTGGTTACAGTTCTCAGTCCAGCTTGACGGGACCAGGCTGAGAGAACTGGCCACACCATCTCTACCTAACAGCTGAGAGAGGGACAGTCCTTACTTGCCAGACCAGCAGCATGTCTGGCCAAGCATATACAAAGATGCCAACTCTCTTCAACTCTCTTCAGCTCTCCGTGATTTATTCCAGGGCTTAATCCCACCCACCATAGGCTGGGCCTTCCCCATCAACTAGACAATCTCCTTCAGGTTTGCTCTGGGCTTAACTCAAGTACTAATTCTCTACAAATATACCAGGAGCTCAAACCGTCAACAGTTAAGTTGACACCTGTGCCTAACCATGACAACATATATCCAACAATGGACATTGATGTAGGAAAAAAGCACTCACCAGCAAAAATAGCAATAGTTGTTGTCATCTTAGGAAATAGATGTTTCAGTAATGCCAGTGAACAAATGAAAAAAATATTTAAAATCATTAGCTGGCAAAGAATTCAGATCGGATTCATAATACTATGCACCCTTTCAAAATATTAACTAAGAAAATACCTAGTGGCAGTATCAAGTGTTAGGAAGGACAAAGAGGATCAGTGATGTACTGCTGGAGGTATAGTAGGAGAAGGTGCCCATGTCAGTGGCTACACTGTTAGAGGTTTGCCTGTTTGTTCTGGTACTGAAAATTAAATGGACATAATATAGATCAACAACACAGAAATGTAGAGAATAATTTACCACAAGTTTCATGTGGCACAGGAGACTTAAAACAAGATATAAAGACAAATACAGAATTCATAACCATGAAAAGAAATCAATTAAAAGAGCCAAACCAACAAATTAGGAATTTGATGGACCCAGTAAGCAAGATCATAAAAACATCTATTAATATGATAAATTTACTATATATGTTCAAGAAGGTAGGGGAAAATTTGATAATGATGCATAGGGAAATGGAAGGTATTTTATATAAGAGAGTTTCAGGAGATGAAAAGAACAATATACATACTTGAAGGGAAGTGAGAATAGATTTGTGACAGCTTATTAGAGAGCTGCAAACCTCTAGATACGGCCCAGAAAACTATCTACAATAAAGTATAGTGGTAGAAGAGACTATAAATATTCTGGTCATTGGGGATCTGTGGATCACTGTCCTGTAGGCTAATAAATGTGTGAATGAGGTTCCCAGAGGAAAGAAAATGGTGAAAGAGGATATTATTTGAAGTAGTATTTGAAGC
The DNA here is from genome assembly GCA_023101885.1 of Typhlomys cinereus. Lineage (NCBI taxonomy): Eukaryota > Metazoa > Chordata > Mammalia > Rodentia > Platacanthomyidae > Typhlomys > Typhlomys cinereus. The sequence goes on from JALPQD010000585.1 coordinate 682,826, forward strand.
AGTGTAACGGACCAGGCAGGCCTGTATTAAGGTCTCTGATCAACCATCACTTACAATACCTCCACCTGGGGAGCAGCCACTCAGGGATGACCTGTATGGGCCGCATGCACGAATGCAACCTCCCCGAGCTACACCTGCTGCTGCCTCTGGTGCTGATGTCAAACTGCCTGGCTGAGAGGACCAATCGGGTCAGGACCACTCAGCAAAACCTCACTCTGAGACTTATGGCAGGTTGGGTGGGGTGTAGAAGCAGCCCGATATGTACAATAAAGGCGCCTGTGAGCCTGCGAGCCTGAGAGCCTGCTTTGCCACTCGCCTGAGTTCCGGGATCTATGCCGTTGACCCCACAGCAGCTTATCCCCACCCCCAAGGATCTTCATGGGCCCCCGAGACCGCTACATCTCGTGACCCAACATGGGGCTTCCACGGTGACCCTTTCCCCCTCGCGGCACCAGTGTGGAGCACTGTGCCCCCTTCAGCAGTGTTCGGTAAGCTGGTCCCTCTGTGTTTAATGTCTTCACCTTCACGAGAGGCGAGCATGAAGGTCCTGTTCCCTTTCTCTGTGTTTGTCTGTCCACGGATAGGGAGGTACACGGTGTCTCCACATAAGGTTGGCCCCCTTAGGGGACGGAACCCAGGAGTGGCCTCCCGATTGGCCCTCCTCCTCCAGAGACACCGTGTGGGCACACGGCCATGGCCTAGGAACCACTGAAGTTCCCCACTAAGCACAAGACATTTGGGTCCAAAACATTCCTTGTCTCATCTGTTCCTCTTTGGTCTCATCTCTGGTCTTTAGTAAAATGGGCAACGTCCCCTCAAACTGTAAGAAGCCCACAGTTTGGGAGCCTGATACTGACTTTCTGCCACTTGCCTCATCTTGGAGGAGCGCGCAGAAGCTGTGGGCCAGGAGGCTTTGGAGCACGGTGCGTGCCCATCTTCCCTTCTCAGCATTCGCGCCTTCACCCACACCCTTGACTTGGCTCTTGGACAAAGACATCTGAGCAGTGGCCAATAATTGAACCAAATTGGCCGCCCTTAAGGAATTAATAGAACAACTTGAATTGGGACTGCCCTCCTACCATATAGTAATTCTAGATATTAAGGATTGCTTTCTCCAAATTCCCTTGGCAACCCAGGATAGGGATCACTTTGTGTTTAGAGTTTGGGAGCCTAATATACAAAGACCAGCCCAGAGGATATCAATGGACTGACCTCCGGCAAGGCATGAAAAATAGTCCTACCATCTGTTAGCTTTATGTTAGGGAGGCACTTTGCAATATTCCCTGAGATATTTTATTCGTTCATTATATGGATGATATTCTCTTAGCTCATCCTACCTTGCCTTGCTTAGAAGGAATGTCCAGGACCCTCTTAGAAGACCTGGCCGCCCTAAACTTAAAAGTAACTCCAGAAAAGATCCAATTCCCCCGCCCCATGCCTTTTTGGGCTTTTCTATTTCCAAACAAATACGCCCACTAGCCTTCACCCTGCCCATTAAAGGCGTCTATTCCCTAGCTGAACTCCACAGTTATGTGGAACAATAAATTGGCTCAAACCATTCTACCAATCCCTGACCAGGAAATGTACTCTTTATTTTCTCTCCTGAAGGGCCCTATATGCCCCTCCAAAAGAATTAAGCTTACGCCTGAAGTGATGGTCCTTCTACAAAAGGTTGCCTCGGCACCCTTAGGCAGGCATGACCCTCACCGGCCTCTCTTTGCAGTCATCTTATGGATTCTCGGTGGTGTTCTAAGCATCCTATGGCAAAGAGGGCCCCTTACGTGGCTACACCAGGCTCATTCTGACCTACACGTAATCACATCTGAATTTGAAGATCACTTTCGACTCACTCTCAAGGTGAGAAATGTGGCCCGCAAGACCTAGCTGTGGGCCTGATAAAATCATCCTTTCTTTCCCACTCTGGCACTATCAGTCACTTTGGGCCGATTCTATTAGTTTTCAAGAAATGGTCTCTGGCTATACTGGTACACTAGAGATCTTGACAACCACCCCCCAAAGGACAAAAGGTTAACTGAGCTTTCTTAACTCCCTATTAAAATTAAGCCTTATAGTACTCCCAGCTCTTCCCCCATCCCACATGGGATCCTAGCATTCTCGGGCTCCAATAAACAAAGATATGGAATCCTCATTCAGCGCCCAGGGGGAAAAGACATTACTTGTGTCCTCCCCAGTCCCGGCTTGGTGCAGCTGGGTGAACTCTTTGGGCTCTTAAAGATTTTTACTGAATGCCAATTAGAACCTGTTGATATTTTTTCTGATAGCCTCTATGCAGTTCATTTTCTTTGCTCGAGGACCACATGAGCCCCTTACATGTCACCATGCAGTTGCTCTGGGATGTATTGGAACACAGGGCTCACCTTGGTATATTTCTCATATGAGGTCACACACAAAACTTCCCAGAATCCTGACTAAGGGAAACAATCTAACAGATACTATGATCATGACTGTGGACTTAGAACTTCTTGAACAAGCTAGGGCATTACACCAACAATTTCACCTTACCCCTCGGAGCTTATACAAGCTTCTTCCAGAGCTTACAATGTCACAATGTAAACATTTAGTTAGGTCCTGCACGACCTGTGTCCCCTTAGCGTCACTTGGCCCCCTCAGTAAGGAAGGGATAAATCCCAGAGGTCTCTTGCCTAATGCAATTTGGCACATGGATGTTACCCACCATTTCCCCTTTGGGAACCTAAAATATGTTCATGTCATAGAGGACACTTGTTCCTCTTTCATGTATGCAATAGTCCTTACAGGAGAAAAGGCTATTAAAGACCTAAAATCATCCATGTTGGTTATGGGTGTACCTTGGACTAAAGACTGACAATGGACTTGCATATGCTTCCCAACAATTTGGCTCCTTCATAGCCTTATGGAAAATTAGTCACACCTTTGGCATCCCCTATAACCCACAAGGACAAGCCATTGTGGAAAGATCCAACAGAACCTTAAAGGACTTTTGGTAAAGGTCACATCCCCTGAATCCAAATGTGACTCACACTTGGCTCTGACAGAGGTCCTGTTTCACCTGAACTTCCTCACTTTTGATGATTCAGGACTAAGCCCTGCTTATAAACTCTGGGCTTTCCTGCCTCGCAATAACCCCCTGCCTCTTGTCTGATGGAGGGACCCCGTCATGCCGCTATGGTGGGACCCGCTCCCTTACTAACCCAGGGTCGAGGATATGCTTGTGTCTTTCCTCAGGATTCCACTTCACCAATATGGGTGCCAGCTCGAGATGTAAGACCAGCAACAGAGATTGTGAAGCCTTCCCGGGAACCAGATTCATAAAACGAGTAAATCTGTGACTACTTCAATATTTTTTTTTTCATTTGTGTTGTGTGCTGATTTTTTTTGGCATGCCATTTTTAAATACATGTATGCATACTTAAAAATAAGAACAAATAATTTTGGTCACATCTAAGGCCTTAGCTACTTATGTTCTATGTCAATCACAATTGTTTTTCTATTAGATTGTAAGTTTTCTTTCATTGTTTTCTCACTTGATGCTTAATTTTTAATGGATTGTAACTTACGTTATCATAGGAGGAACTGTTCCTTTATTAATTACATTGCTTAAGTATTTCCTTCAGCACATCTCTCAGCAGCGCTCCATCAATAAGACCATGCTATAGTGCTTATAGCCCTTGAACATCCAAGCCATGGCACCCCTAGGGACATGGTTTGAGCTTGGATTGCATAGATTTGTGAGGCCTTGGTATACTCTACTATCCACATATCCTGACATGCCTTTCAGAGGTGAGGTCCTTCCAAGGCTGGAGGCAATGACGGGTAAGATCCTATGAGACAGGACAACCTAAGGCAGACACCGTCCCTAATGCTGGACACCCTGTGAGGCGGGGTCAACAAGGTCAGAGCAAAGAACTCTGGCTCCCGCTGGCTTCAAAAATAAATAAAAAGGATGGATATGTAGGAGTAATGGACCAGGCAGGCCTGTATTAAGGTCTCTGATCACTCATTATTTACAATACCTCCACCTAGGGAGCAGCCACTCAGGGATGATCTGTATGGGCTGCATGCATGAATGCAACTTCCCCAAGCTACACCTGCTGCCGCACCTGGTGCTGACGTCAAACCACCTGGTCAAGAGGACCAATCCAGTCAGAACGACTCAGCAAAAGCTCACGCTGAGACTTCTGGGAGGTTAGGTGGGGTATATAAGCAGCCCAATATTACAATAAAGGAGCCTGCAAGCCTGCTTTGCCACTCACCTGACTTCCAGGGTCTGTGCTGTTGACTCCACGCCAGCTTATTCCCACCCCCAAGAGTCTCCATGGGCCCCCGAGACCGCTACAGTGGACAAAGTGGTTTTAGAACTTTATTAAAACTGTAAACCCGTAGATCCAAGTAGCTCAAAGATCCTGCATAAAACAAACCTACAAACAGCCATACAAAAGTACTTGACTGGCTTACAATGTGTTATGTGAAGATCAAAGACCTGTGCTAAAACAGAGACCAATAACAAGTAGATGTCTTGTCAGAAACTTTGGGGGCTAAACCTCTAAACTAAAGAAATTCTAAATAAAATTCTAAACTAAGAGAAAAATAAAAATATGACTATAGAGTTCTTTTCTTGCAAGTACAGTGTTCAATCTACCCTTGTTGTTGCTGATAAATTCATAACCAAAAGCTTATAGACAATAAAGAGGTTTTATTTTGGTTTATAATTGCCAGTTACAGTTCTCAATCCAGTTTGGCAGGAGATTCCACTCCAACTCAAGGGCTGGGGGAGCTTGCCTCACCAGATCCACAGGAGTGCTGAGGCATAGGCACACTCACCCAGACAACATATCTGTCCAAATATGTTAAAGAATGCCAAGCTTTTTAACCAGATCCCTCCATTTTATTCATTTGCCAGAGGATGGTCCCATCCACGATGGTATGAGACTCCCCTACCAATTAGACAATCTCCTGTAGGCATGCTTAGGAGTTAGCTATTAATTCACTACAAATGTGCTCAGAACTGAAGCCTATAATTTCCACTTTGACATATACAGCTTTCCATTATATATAGCTTCCAAAATTTGAAGACACAAATAAGGGGTCTATTTTAATCCCCTGCCTCCAATATAGACTATCATAACCCCAAAGGCATGCAGAAAAAATGAAAAACTAAAAGATGGAAAAATCAAATTGGAATGGTCATTCCAGTATTAGAGAGTGTATACTTTACAGAAAAAAAAACAATAAAAAAAGAAAAAACACATCAGAAAGAGTAAATTCTTTACTTGGTTTATATAATAGGTAATATGAATATACCTATTATTGGACCTTTAAAATATAAGAACTAGTAACTGATAAAGTCAAGCAAACAAAGACAAAAAGAAAATGAAAGACAAATTCTCAATATTAGGTAGAAATTTCAACCCCTTTTCAATAATTGCTTTAAATTTTTGGTAGAAATTAAGGATATAGGAAACCTAAACAGGGCTATCAACAAATTATTCCTCATTGACATCATGCAAAATGTAACCACATAACAGTAAGTTAGGTACTTTCTAGGGTGCATGGAAAGGTCATCAAGATAGGTTTTATTCTTGACCTCAAAACTGAAGTTTGATTTTATTAAAACTAGAAATTATATTAACTAAATGTTCTACGGCCACAAAATTCAGATAAAATGTTAAGAAGAGCAAAATACACAGATAATCTAAAGGCTGTTAACATACACTTATAAGTGATTCATTGGTTAATGGAAAGATCATAAAGACAGATGAAATTATTTTAAATTGAATGGAAATAATGCTGTAGTACATGTAACTATTTGTGATACAGTTTTAGTTAGTATCTGATGAAAATTAGGGAAGTGCAAATATTAGGAAAAAAGTTAGCTCTCAAGGCTGTCATTTTTATTTCTACATTAAGGGCATCAAGAAAATTAAAAGTAAATTTTAATCAAAGTGAAGAAGGAAGGGCAAAGGGTAAAAACAGTGAAACAGGAGCCTATCACTTCTTTTTTTAAAAAAATTATTTATTTAGTGTGGGGTGTGTGTGTGTGTGTGTGTGTGTGTCCCTGTGGAGTTCCAAAGGTGACTTGGGGAATCATCCTGGATTGCTTCTATCTCTTTGCTTCACTCTGGGATTTCCCAGATTATTTCTACCAGGGATGGAAGTGCAGGCCACAACCATTTCTGCCTGGTATTTTTACATGGGACCTGGAATCTGAACTCAGGACTTCCCATTTGCAAGGCAGAGTTTCTTAACCCCAGAGCCATTTCTCCAGCCCATGAAATATGTCTTGAAGAGATTAAGAAAACTGATAAAAGTCTAGAAAGATCAGGCATAAGAAGACACAAAGAGTACCAATATTAGAAGTGAAAGATTGATGTCAGAATCAATTCTGAATATATTAAGATGTTAACAAAGCACAATAGTATTCCTGTGCTGATAAAGTTAAAAGATGAGATGCAATGAAAAAATGTCTTTGAAAGCTAGAATCTTATAGTTCTATACTGATAAAAAAACTCTTTTAAGTCAATAAATGTTTTTATTAGTTTTTTCACAGTTCTTGGCTCAGATGACTTTATTGTTTAATTCACTTAACATTTACAAATTATACAAGAATTACACATAGAGTTTTAAGATAAAATAAGTAGCAGTCCCAAAGGCAGCAATTAGTTTGATGTCAACTAAAACTAGAAAAAAGCATTTCAAGATGCAGATTGGAATTCCTTATGATACTATCAACAAATGTTAGCACATCAAAAAAGTATTTTTAAAGAAGAAAATGGATATTATGCAAATATAGCATAGCCAATTTACAAGAAAATATCAATATCATTTGCAACGTTAATAGTTTAAAATTTTCAAAGTATGATCATTTTGAGAACTATGGAAAAATATGTCACAAAATTCAACAAAATATAAAAATAAAATTACAGAATTTCTTCAATGTCTTTTGAAGAATTCAATAACTAACATACACAATTAAATATCTGAAACATAAATTATAAATTTTTAAGTTACATTTATATTTATTGGCTTATTTTTCACGATTCAAATCAAAGTAGGAATTCCACCTGCACTATTTAATCAAATACTGCAGTGCCCAGTGGTACTTGGACGAGCACCAGGAAAATCCACAAAATGTTGCTTTGTTTCATAAATTTAGTATTACTGACTCCATTTTGAACCCTGTTAAGTAACTTAGCTTCTTCTCTGTTTTCCTTCATTAATCTAGCTAAAGTTTTGTTCATGATGTTGATTTTTATGTCCTAGGTTTTGTTAAAATTAATTTTTTCCTTTCTTTTTCTATTGTCTATTTGGTTAGTTTCAGCCTTTGTTACTTTTTCTTCATCTTCTTTAGCTCCCTTCTTATTTTTCTAAGTTGTGGAATTCTGTGGCAGATCATGATTTCTTTCTTCACTTTGAGTGCAGTTTTTCTTATAAATCTCCCTTAATATTACTTTAAGTACATTTCTTAAGTTTTTCTTTGATTCATTTTAACTCTTCCTTTTTATCATCATATTTAAGCTGCCATTATGTTTATGATTTGGCCCATCAGTTAGTTCAGTTTCTTAATTCTCATATATTCATGAGTTTCCAAATTTAATCTTTACTTATTTTTTACTGCATTTGGTAGCCAGAAAATATCCTTTTATAACTTTAATTATTTCAAATGTATTGAAGATTGCTATATGACCTAGCATATGATTTATCTTGAAGACTGTGTTCTTCTGCATTTGTTGAGTGGACACTACTAAGTGCACACTACTTGTCTTCTGCTTCTTTTATTATTATTCTTTGCAGTTATTTCATCCACAATGTACTTGAATTGGATATTGGTTTCTCTCGATTATGTATTTAATTCTACAATTTTTTGTTTTATATAGTCTGGGCTCCAATTTCAAGAAAAACAAGACAGTTTTCACTGTAGGATTTTAAGTGAATGTTGGGGCAGGTCAGTAACCATGACTTGGCAGTTTAAAAGTCAGACAGTACTCATTTCTTTACTTTTCTTTAATAATCCTTTATTCTTTAACAACCCCATACATGCATACAATGAATTTTGATCATAGCCGTCCCTTTTTCCTTCCTTCCCACTCCCTATGGATGTTCCCCTAGCATGTTTACCTCCCATCTTTATGTCCTTTTTTTAAAAAAAAATAAAAACTGGACTATAATACAAAAGAATATATGAGCAATAAAAAACCTACACTTAGGATGTGAATGGTTGTTATGATTGAATTGCCACCTTGACATAGTTAAGAATTTATGCTAGAGTTAAGGAAGAGCAGTTTTGCCAATCTTTCTTGAGAGTAAGTTCATGGTGTAAGAGCACAGAACCCAGCCCACAGGAGGCTGTCCACAATGGGAGCGCATGGTACGCTAGCCCAGCAAGGCCATCTACATTGTGAGCACACAGAGCCCTGGTTCAGAGGCAACAATCTACATTGTGAGCACGTGGAGCCTGGACCAGCAATGCCATACACATCATAAGCACACGAAGCCCAGCCCAGTGGGACCGTTTACATCCTAAGCACCTGGAACCGCAGTGCAGGGAAGCCATCCGTATTGTGATCATGTGACGTCTGGCCCATTGGAGGTCATCTATGCTCTGAGCACATGGGGCCTGTAGCATGAGAGACCATCTGTATTGTGAACACATGGAGAAGGCTTGGCCCAGGGAGGCCCATCATGCTGAGAGCTGACCGAGTATTAGCCCAGAGATGTCGTCCTCCTGTGAGCACATGCAACCCCCATGAAGTGAGCCGTCCTTGTGCGGAGCATTATGGAGTCCAGCATATATGAGCACACAGCTATGGAATCCAGGGGTTGGCAGGCACTGTGTCGTGTTAGGCCACTGATCATGCAGATGTTCACAGATCAGACACCAAGTGTAGATGGAACCTTTCTCATCTCTACCTCCGTTTGATGCATATGCGCCACAGCAGCCACGTGTGCAGTGCCTCTGTGGCAGATACTTTTATTCTTGGGTACTTCTTGGGTTTTTGTTGAGGCGATTCACAGTCCTGATGTTGCATGAGTTCCTAAAGTTTAAGGACTGTAGCTGCATTCCTACCAACATCTCTTCCCAACATTTCCTCTTAGGTTCTTTTTTTTTTTTAATAACTTCAGTTGTTATTATCTGCTTTGTTGAAGAATTGCTGATGATTCTTTGAAGAAAAGGCTTTTTGCTTTGAAGAAAAGGCTATTTGCACAAGTAGGTGAGCACCGAGAGGAGGATTGTCCAGGAAATTGTCAGCAACATATGCAGTTTTGGATGAGCGTCAGCTCATCCTGTCCCTTTTGTGGGAACCTCAGCTATAGTTTTTGCCTCAGCTGTAGGATGTTGAATTTCACAGTCATGATGAAGTTGAAGAAAGCAGTTGGGAAATGATGTGAATTAAATAACGCACAGCTTTCTTCTCCTACTAAGATCCATTTACTTATTTAATATGCACTTTAAGTCTATGGCTATTCCACCCTGAACAGAGCCAATCTTGTCTGAATAGATCATTGTGTGCCTTGGTTAATTCTTAGTTGCCAGAGAAGTTCCCTGCCCTTTTTTCCTTGGTCTGGGATCTCCTGACAAGAAATGGAGGATGTTATTTGCAAGCTTGTTTAGAGAAAAGGAACAGAATTTGAAGTAAGTTTCTTTATAAAAGTATATGATGATCTCATACAAGAAAGAGCAAAGCAAATGTGTTTGCAAGTAATAACAGAAAGATGAGTTGCCACAAATTTCTTGGGTGAATTGAGAAACTCAGTAGAATGATTAAGAATCTATTGTGGCATAGTGATTAAACTGCTATCCTATGTGTTGGTTATTTGCTATCAGGTATACATTCTACAACATGTCAAATCATAAATGGCTATACAAGGGGTCATGCATTTCTCTGAGGACTAACTCTCACTCTTTGGAGAGCATACACAGTATAACTCATAAACAATGAGTCAGTTCCACTACAACAGTGATTGTGAGTGTGAATAAAATCTTTTGCTCCCTTAAATCAGTTGGGTAATGTGTTTCTCACAGTAAAGATGTAGTAATATATATATGCCATCATTTCTCAAGTTATTTTACAAATTAGAAATAGAAATATTACTTTCAAACAGTTTTTGAATTCGGTGCTGCCATGATAGCAAAAACAAATAAAGACACATACAACATATACACAACACACACACACACACACACACACACACACACACACACACACACACACAGAGGTGTTAACCAGACATTTGACATAAGTGTCAGTGTGATGAGGAGGAAGATCAGCCTAAATAGTAGACAGCCCTGTAGTGGATGGGATCCTGGGTAGAGCAAAAAATACAAAGCAGGGGAAGTTTGAAAACTCATGTGAACTTGAATATTTTCCATTCAATGCATTTATGCTGATAGACATCGGATGCTGGAAATTTACAACTTTAGATACAGATATACAACAGATTTTCTTGGCAATCTATAGGCATTTTCTCTCTTACTCTGAGGCTTCCAGCTTTTCAGAACTAACAAATTCTTGGTTCCCATGAACATCTCAATATAGAAACGAGTGTGATCTTGTTACAATCTTAACGCATGAGTTATGTTGCTTGGTTGCTCTGCTTCATGTATTCATTTTTCTCAATGAACACATAAAAGCTCAATGGTGACCTGTAGGTTTCTACATGGTACCTATATCATCTTGCCTCCCATATACCCATAATTCACTTTGCTACTAGTATTTTGTGAACCTTAGATATGTTCCTACCTCACAAGCTTGGCACCAGAATTTTCATGCTCACTCCCATATGTTCTTCATGTGTTTATTCAGAGAAAGGCTTCTGTCCATCACCATGACAAAACGACAATGCACTTTATGACCTACAGTTTCTTTTGTCATGTTGTATGCCAAATGTGTATATGAATATTTGTTTGTATGTGAATATACCCAGAATATTCACTTTTCATATCATTTCTGCCTTTTAATATCATGAGCCCGGATTATTTTATCAGAATTAATTATTTTATTACTCCTTTACAATAAATTTATAACCAGATTAACACCATATTTGTTATGAACTCCTCCAGACACTCCTCTAAAAATAATGCAACTAGATACAATGTGCCTGAGATGTGTTTGCCTGACGGTTGCAGGCTTTGGAAACAAGATATGATCAAATGCCAGTCTTTACACCAATGGACTTCATTGTCAAATAGCAGATAATGGAAGAATAAAATGTCACATTCTTCAGTACCAATGCACTTGTCCACTTTCTCGCCACTTAAATTTTCACAGAACTTGATGATGAATGGGGACAGTTGCTGCAGTTTGCCCACATGTTGTCAATAAATTCACAATCAAACAGCTTAGGAAACAAAGGATGTTACTCTTGTTCACAATTCTCTGTTGCAATTTATAGTTAACAGTTCATAATCCAACCTGGCAGGAGATCTCATACCAACACCAGAAGCTGAAGGAACTGTCCGTACCACATTGGCAGGGGTTGTCGAGAAAGAGACACATTTTACTTGCCCAACTGCAAGTCTGCCAACGTACACTGAAGAATGCCAACGTACTGAATCAACTCCCTGAACCTTGTCTACCTGCCCAAAGAATGATGATCTCACCATTATGGATTGATGTGGACTCACATTAATCACTTTTCCACAGACTTGCTCATAATTTACCCCAATTCCTAATTCTTCACAAGACGTGTCCACAGCTGAGCCTTCAACTATCAAATTGATGCCTATATCTAACTAGCAAAGCAGCGGATTTCAGTTTGTGTATAAAAGTATTTAATGCACAAAGATTAAGGGAGAGTGAGAAAGAAGAGACCCACTCGACCTGAAAGTAAACTGATTCTCTGACCTAGGAAGATACAGGGACTGTGGCACACTGTTGGACTCAGTTTAAGATTTAACTAAAAACCTTCATACATTCCCATGGGAGCCATTGTCTCAGTGCTATGTATTTAAGTCCAGTTTAGCCTTTCTAAACACTACATCCAACAGGAGTGTTCAGAGACAATTTACCACATTACTTCTCTTATCTTCCTTTTGTGGTTCTCTTTCTTGTGAGCAGTGCTCACATGAGGTCATAAGCAACTTGACTCCATAGCAGAGGATTTTCCAGATAAATTGTAAGTTTGAGTTCTTGACTTTGGATTTTTTTTTTCCTATTAGCTTTGCAAGTAGAACAGAGTTGAAATGATCATAGCAGTGGATTCTAAAAGGTGACTGTTATTATGAGAAAGGAACACATGAATATATATAAGTGTGCACAAGGTATATTGAAAAGGCTTCCTGCACTGCTCACAGGAATTGCTGGAGTAGCCAAAGCTGTCTATATGGAAATGCCAAGGTTAGCCTGATATTTCAGACTATACTCACAGTCATGTGCTCTGCCCTCCCAGTTGACCTAATAAAGGTTAGGCTGATAAGACAAAACAAAACAAAACAAAAAACAGATATAGGAAAAACAAATGTGGATCAACTGGGGAGATCAGAAAAGCACAGTTCTTCAGCAATTAGTGTTCAATTTCCTGAGACACATTTGCCTGTAAGTGCTCCTGCTGATTGCCCAGAACTACCCCAATGTAACACTGGATTCTTCTCTGAGTATGATTCTTCTTGTTTCTGAGGCTGTGCCGCGTCTGTGGTTATTTTACCAATCTGCATAAACCTTGGTTTCACTGGGAACTGCTTTCCTAGGTTGTGACAGTCATATTACTCTGAAGCCTTGAAGATGTCTATGTTTCTAATTTTGGCTGGTTAGGGGGTGACCCACTGTCTCTGCTCAAGAATGTCCTTGGCTCAAATAGGCACGATTTTCATCAGTTTAGAAGAGATTACTGACAATGAACAGGTGCTCCAGGGTGAGAAATGAAATACAATCTCCTGTATCACTAATGTCTTACTATGTGTCTCCTAATTTTCTGACTTCTTGCTCTCTGATTTTGTATTTTGAGCTACAGCATAGGGATGGTCAATGCATATTTTTTAATTTCTAATGAGAATTTAATCAATGGGCTATCTTTGCTCATAGTCTTGCAGTGGACTAATGCTATTTGGGCTTCGATGTTGAAGTACTCTCTTCAGATAGGAAATGTTGACCTTGACAAACAGCTTCTTGGAAGTCAACTAAGGTGTCTTTGTCTTTGATTTTGGAATAGAAACAGAATAGATTTAACAGAATAGATTTACCAGAATAGATTGAATGCAGCATTTACTATGTACAGTAATTAATGAGAGTTTGAAAATGAAGTCAGTTGCTTGCAGTGTAATGAGTGTGCCTTACCCAAGGCAAATTATTTGCAGAAAAAAAATAGAGTACCACTTTGTGTCCTGGTTTGCACACTTACTTAGAAGAGACTTCCAGATTACCTTACATGAGTAATCAGAAATAAAGTATCTAAACCTATTACATTTTGTCTGCATGCTGCCTTTAAATTCATTAGTAAACACCTTAGGGGATCAAGAGATATTATTTTGCTCACAATTGTCTGTTATAGTTCATAATCCAGCTTGGTAGGAGAGTCCATACCAACACTAGAAGCCTAAGGATCTGGCCTCACCCTATCCATGGGGACTTCTGAGAGAGGCACAAACCTCATTTGTCAGACTGCAAGCCTACCAGTGGGTTCTATAACATGCCTCCATATTGAACCAGCTCTCTCAATCTTATCCACTTCCCTAGAAAATAACCTCAGTCACTGTGGGCTAGATCTTCCATATCATTTATATACCTTCCTGCAGGCTTGTTTAAAGCTTGTCTTAATATCAATTTTATACAGATGTACCCAAAATTGTCAAGGTGACACCTGTGTCTAACTACCACAGAGATGTTTATGGACACAGGTTTATCCACTTTCATCTGGAGTGAAGATAAATTAGCAATAAAAGAATGAAGGGAGTTGGGTTCACTCTGCAGGGATTTATTGTTATAACCAAATGCCAGTAATTTGCTCCTTGATGACAACAGAACACTTATTATACACAGGCAAGATATAAAAGTAAAGAATGTTTGTTACTTAAATAGGGAAGGAATCTACCAGAAATGACTTTTAAAACAATGCCTTCCTAAATACAGAAAAGTAGCAACTTTTATTGATAAAATGTCACATGCCCATGTAGGAAAAACAGTACATGTAAAGGTATGAACATTCCTTAGCAAGCTCAGTTTGCAGTCATACATCATATCTTTAAAAAGTGATTGGGGGGCAGACATTGGAGAGATGGCTCCAGGTTTAAGCCTTTGCCTTGCAAACATAAGGGCCTGAATTCAGATCCAGATGCCGTGCAAAAATACCAGGCAGATATGGTGGTGGCCTGAATTTCCAGTCCTGGAAGATGGAGACTGGGAAACCCTAGAGCAAAGCAATAAGAGCAATCCTGGATTCCCAATGTCACACGCGGACCTCCACAGGCTACACATTCAAGTATGCATACTCTCACATGCACACGTGCACAAAAAAAGTAGTGGGCAGGAATGTTGTTATTCAGAGAATGAAGTAGCAAGCAAACTTTATTCTAAGTTACCTAAAATGAGTGATTCAGAGTAACTTGGTTATTTTGGCAGGTTTAGAGAGGTTCATTGATTGAAAGGGTTACATGTCTCGTGGCTAGATCTTAAGATGAGGGAGCATTAGAACAGGAATGATAGCTCAAGTGGGAGGATGCAGTAGCACTAACTGCCCTAGACAGCATGGTGGAGGATCTGCAGAGTTGTCAAAGGGAGTGATGGGAAGCTGCACATGATATGAAAGACCGACTTTGTGTTTGTACAGCAGTTGGCAGGTAAGGACCTGGGCAGTGGGGGATGGAGGTCGAGTTGACCTACGTCTGTAAGGAGGGGAAGGGAACTGCTAGTAGCCACAGTGGGGAAGGGATTTCTGTGAGAAACAGCTGCATGGTTCTATTGTTTTTTGCTTTGAATATAATCAGGTAATCATTTCCATGGTGGAGCATGTCATTCTGTGTATCTAACAACAAGACAGAAGTATTGGAATGATTCCTCACGATTTCCAATAGACTCATAAGGAAACCAAAACAGCATCCCTACCTCATTCTTGGGTTGGAAGGAAGCTTTCTGGTTCAACCAGGAAGACACAAGTAAAAAACCTCCCATGTTAATCCCTCCCCCTCCAAAAATAGAGCTAAAAGCATTCAGAGTAAGTCTAACCCTAAAGTTGGAGAACTAACCTTATGGTGAGATGGAGGAAATTACTTCGTATGTGGTACACAAACATGATTCAAGCCACTAATGCTACCAAGTAGCATAGAAGATGGTAATTCTCAAGAGAAAGTAGCCGACAAAGTTAGGAGACATAAATTCAAGGAGAGAGAGGGAGTGTTTGAAGAAGAAAAAAACAAAAAACCTCTATTTTGTCTCCTTCAGCTGATTTTATAATATGTTTGTAATTACAGTAATTCAGCTTGCAAGTATTTGAAAAACATTGGATTTTTTTCTTCTCACAATAAACTAGAAGTCTTAGGCAATTAAAAAAAGATGCTGAATTGTAAATCTATTTAAATTTGAATTTAAAAGCTCCTAAGAAATGATAAAATTGCTAATTTATAAGAAATTAGTAAGAAAATTATGGGAACGGTATTAAAATTTTGTAAAAAGGTAGTGAAGAACAGGCTATCAGGAAGAGTTTAGAAACTGTGTAACTATCACAATAAGAGTGAAGATATTTAAGTAGACACACCTGTGCCCCTCTCTTTGGCTAGCAGCATATTGAGACAAATGGACCCCAAGAAATTGAAATTTCCCCAGGAGGCTCATGTTGGGAGAAGGAAAAGGTCAAAGACTGGGACCAGCCAGAAGGGGAGCTTGGCTCCTAGAAAGTGTTTTAAAAGTATTCTGACAACTTGTCAGATCTCTGTGCAGGGAAGTCCTGACTCTGACAGCTGAGTGAATTAGGGAGGAGCTCACTGTGTGTGGCTATGCTTAGTTATGCATACCTCTTGCTTTCAATTGCAATATAAATCTGATGTCAGGACTTAACAAATGGACTTTTGTGGTTGCTCAATGTCATTATTTGTTCTGTCCGATTGAATAAACTCCTTTCTCTGCTTTTCATAGCTACTTGTCTCTTTACTCGGCCTATTGAGCACAGGCAGCCGAGTGCTTGCAGAGACTACTAGGTCCCAAGTTTTGATCCTATCAACTCCAATAATAGTTGTACTCCAAGTAAAGATCAATTTTGAAGTCAGTAACTTTCCTTGACCGCCTTATCTCATCTATCCTCTGCTCTTGTTTCCTCAGTCAGAAAAGATAAAGCTTCATTTTTCTTTATCATCCTCTCCTTATATCTCTTCTTTAAATATTTCCAAGGAGAATAAAAGTCTATAGCAAAGGAATAGCTTGCTACAGCCTCTTTTAAGTTGATCCTAGAGCCTGGCACTGTCTACATGCTCTGAACCAAAAATCTGGGCTGAAAACTTTGATTATTGACATTGTGACCCACACCAGGACCCTCTAGGATTTGCTAAGGAAATGTATAACTCCCTATTGTCTTATGAGCTCTGTTTTTTGAATCTTAGGAATTATTGACTTCAAGGAGCAAGGCAGAAGTTTAGTTTCATTTGACAAATTAGAAATATCCTTTTTGAGGATTTTAAGGACATAGGTGCAACACTAAGGACGTCTGCTGAGAATTAGAAATTTTCATCTGCCCTGTGATGCCAAAAATAGTTCTGAGACTTATGAATTAGTCCAAAGTACAGCAGTATAAAATAAGACCCAGAGAAACCACCCAGCTTCTACATTAGATTTAAAAATATATTTAAGCAATACCCATAAGGTTTCCCTGAGAAAATCTTATTAAATTCTACACTTGTGGCAGGACTAGAAGAGGAATTGGCCATTGTGGTCAAATGATATAATACATCATGGGTCTCATTTCACATGGATTTCTTTTGTTCCTTAGCGTACCGTTTCTCTTCTACTGTTTCCATAAAGTACTCCAGTCAAAGCGGCTTAAGGGAAACAGGGCTCATTGTGATTTATGGTTCTAAAGGAACAGAGTCCAGCATGTTGGGAAAGGTGTGGTGGCAGGCAGAAAGCAATGAGAGGAAACAGGGCGTGGGAGGCACTATGGAGCCTCCAAAAAGCAAGACTCAAACTCCAAGGGTTCCACAACCTTCCTAAAGAGCACTACCATCTTCAAGTTTCAAGACACATGAGCCTATGAGGACATTTTTTTTCCCATTCAAACCACAACGGTTTTCAAGAACTACTATTTTTTAAAAGTTAAAGTGATAGCCTGGCCAAGTGGAATAAGCCTGTAATGGCTGATACTTGGGAGACTGAGGCCAAATGATCACAGTTTTAAGCCTGTCTGGACTGTGAGTTCAACTTCTGTTGTTAAAAACAGTAAAAAGAAGTCTAAAACGTAACCTTGTGTTCAATGACACAGCACTTACCTAAAAATACGAAAGAAAGGGAAGAAAAATTTGTTGCTGACCAGAATAGCTAGACTCTCAGGAAAAAGGGTACAACTCCTCTTGCCACAAGAGAGGCAAAGTTATTGGGTTATTTGTAATTATTGTAGAAGGTCCAGACTTCATTTCTAAAGGTGTTACAAGAAATTTGAATGGATTGTGTCCCAAAAGAGACAACAGCCTCTCAGAGGAATCTTAAGCAAAAAAAAAAAAAAAAAAAAAATCAAGTAATTCAGGCTTTTCCTCAGGATTTTCTCCCGTTTTTATTATTTATTTATTTATTCCTTTGAAAAAGTGATACAATTATTAACCAAAAGAAGACAAAGGTACCAATAGATCTAGAAGCTATACTTTCTGTTATAAATCATGACATATTTAAAAACTACTTCAGAAGAAAAGATAAAATTCAAATAGTGGAAATCTCTACCTTGCTTGTAACTGCTTCTAAGAGGAAGTATTGCAATTACTCTTCTGTTGCTCTGAACGTATACTCTGCCCCAGGCAGCATAAAGGAGAAAGGGTTTATTATTTGGCTTGTGGTTGCAGAACGGTCAGCATCCATTATGGTAGAAAATACATTGTGAAAGACTTGGCAGTCAAAGTATAAGACTGGTTCAGATCATAGCAGCCATTAGGAGGCAGAGAAAGAAAAAAAGAAAGGAGGAAGTAAGACCAAGCTACTAAACTCCCAGACCACACCAGTCATGTACTTCCTCCAGCAAGACTCTACCTGCTCCTAAAGACCAAACAGCACCACCAGGGGTGAACAAAATATTCAAACACATGAACCTGTAGGGGACAATCTTCATTTAAACCACCACAGAAATCAAACAAAATTTTGTTTAATGAAAACCTTAGCATATTACTCTTTTCTTAATGAAATGCAGTGCTCTTTATATTGATTAGGGCATGAAATTTAGACTCATAACTTTTGTAACTTTTCTCATACAGGATAGATGATCATCTTAATTGTTGGAGAAACTGAAAATCTTCAATCACCAATCTTTTCTGTCTCTTACAAGGACACAGAGATGGCACCCTGGAGGAAAATCAAATCTTTTTTTTTTTTTCATTAGTACTTGAGATAATATGGTCAAAATCCTTGGCAAACCACATGGTGAAAAATATCAGCCACCCTACCTGTGAGGGCTAATCTCAATCATTATCTCGACACAATCTAGGATCACTTGGGAGAAGAGCCCCTAAGTTTGCTTGTGAAAGATCATCTTGATTTAATTCATAGATGTGGGAAACACTGCCTTAAGGTCAGGTGGCACCATTCTCTAGATCTAGTGATCTGCACTGAGCAAAGATGAAGTAAAGTGGCAAGTAAGTGCAAACTGACTCAGTCATCTCTGCTCTTGCCGTGGAAGCCGTGTGACTAACAACTTCCATTTCTGATGGACTGTAACTTCTAATTGTGAACCTATTGAACGTTTTCTATTTAAGATGCTTGGGATAGATATTTTGTTGCAGCAATATGTAATGGAACTAAAACACCAAGCTAGGTAATAATAAAGCAAAACCATGTCAAATATAAAACAAGGTGACTTCCCTTTCCCCACTCTGCCGCCCAGGTCACCCGCCCTGTCTAGCTGGGACCCACCACGACCTAGGTAAGCTCCACCCCTGCCCACCCCAGAACCCCAGGCACAATAATTCAGTTCAGTGAAAAACGCACAGAAATTGAAAGAAGATCTTAAGACTTAAAACGACAATGCCCAAGATCAAAGTGCAAATCCATGAGAAACAACACTCAAGTAAATTAAATCTCCTACTGAAGGAATTAATCCCATAATGTCAGACTCCAACCAGAACAAACCCATGGAAAATGGCCAAGATAGCCTGACCCAGGATAATGACTTTCAAAATATGATCATTACCATGTTCAATACTATGAAAGAGGAAATCCGGGAGGAATTGAATAAGCGAATCAATCGCTTTGAAGAGGAACACAACAGACACTTGGAGGAGGTGAGAAAAACAGTGCAAGAAACAAAAACAGGCATAGAGCAGTTAAAACAGACTCAAGCAGAGTTTAAAACTGAGCTAAAAGACAAACCCAGAACTCCACAGAGAGTCTTATCAGCAGAACTAAGGAAGCAGAAAACAGAATTTCAGACCTTGAAGATAAAGTGGGAGTACTAACCAGCTCAATGGAAGAGGTTGTTAAAGCCAAAAAGATACTTGAGAGAAATATTCAAGAGATATGGGACACCCTGAAGAAGCTCAACATGCATATTCATGGAATACCAGAGCAAGAATCTCAATGAAAACACCCCTGAGGAAATTTTTCAAACGATCATCAAGGAAAACTTTCCTCATCTAAAAATAGAGAGGCCCATCCATATACAAGAGGCATTCTGCACCCCAAACAGATATGACCAAAACAGAAGCTCACCACAGCAAACACTCCACATTCAAGATAAAGAACTGGTGCTGAGAGCTTCAAGGGAGAAAAAACAAGTTACCTTTAAAGGTAAACCTATTAAAATAACAAATGACTTTTCAGTCGAAACAGTAAAAGCAAGAAGAGCTTGGAGAGACATACTTCAAGTATTGAATAAGCAAAAATGTCAACCCAGGCTGATTTACCCTGCAAAACTATCCGTCATGATCGAGGGAGAAAGAAAAATCTTCCAGCACAAAGACAACTTGAAGGGATACATGTCCACAAAACCAGGCCTTCAAAAAATGCTAGAAATGATACTCAAGCTTGAAGAAAAAAACAGGCATATCCGGGAGAACAGAAGGGAAGTATAACACCATTAAAAGTGAAGCAATATACTTAAAAAATGACTAAATATAATAAATGTCTGGAATTAAAAATAGTTTCTCCATTATAACACTAAATGTTAATGGAATTAACTCACCGATCAAGAGACACAGATTACAAACTTGGATTAAAAATCACAATCCATCAATCTGCTGCCTGCAGGAAACCTATCTCACCACAAAAGATAGGCACGCCCTAAATATAAAAGGCAGGTCAACAATTCTACAAGCTAATAGAAGCAGAAAACAGGCAGGGGTAGTCATTATGCTATCGGACAAAGTGGACTTCAAACCAAAGAAAATCATAAGAGACATGGATGGATACTACATTTTAGTCATAGGTACAATTCACCAGGAAGATTTCACAATACTGAACATATATGCATGCACCCAGCACAGCCCCTCCCACATTCAATAAGCAATCCCTACAACGTCTAAAGCGAGAAATCAATCACAAAACGATAATTCTTGGGGACTTGCACCGCCCTCTCAACATGGGATAGATCAACAGGTCAAAAGCTTAACAGAGACACTTTGGAGCTTAACCAAACCCTTACTGAAATGGACCTTACAGATCTCTATTGTACTTTTCATCCATGCACCAAAGAATACACATTTTTTTCAGCAGCACACGGAACTTTCTCCAAAATAGATCACATATTGGGACACAAAACAAATCTCCACATATAGAGGAATATTGAAATTCTCGTCTGCATTTATAAGACCACCATGGCTTAAAGCTTGACATCCGCAATACAACAAGCAACAGAAAATATACTAACTCCTGGAAACGTAACACTATGATGCTGAATGAGAATTGGATTCAGGAAGAAATTACAAAGGAAATTCAAGATTTCCTGAAAGTGAACGATAATGAAAATACAACTTACCAAAATCTCTGGGACACAATGAAAGCTGTCCTAACAGGTAAGTTCATAGCTCTTAATGCATACATCAAAAAAAGGAAACATCAGAAATAAATAAATTAACAATTCAGCTAAAAGCTTTAGAGACACTATAGCAATCTGATCCCACAAGCAGTAGAAAGGAGGAGATTAACAAAATAAAGGGAGAAATATCTGAAATCGAGATTAGGAAAATGATAGAGAAAATCAACCAGTCAAAAAGCTGGTTTTTTGAAAAAATCAATAAGATTGATACACCTCTAGCTAAATTAACTAAAAGCAAGAGAGAGAAAACCCAAATTAACAAAATTAGAAATGAACATGGAGTTATCACTACTGATACCCAAGAAATCCAGAGAATTATAACATCATATTTCAAAAACTTATACTCTTTGAAATTTGACAACACAAAAGAGATGGATGAATTCCTAAGTAAACACAACTTACCTAAATGGAATCAGGAAGTTGTGAATTATTTAAATAGTCCTATAACATATGAGGAAATTGAAGAAGTAATCTCAAATCTTCCCACCAAAATATGTCCTGGACCAAATGGATTCAGCACAGAGTTCTACCAGACATTTAAGGAGTTAATAACACCAATACTCCTTAAACTGTTCCATCAAATAGCAAAGAAAAGAAAACTACCAAATTCCTTCTATGAAGCTATCGCCTTAATCCCAAAACCTAATAAGGATACACGTACAAAAGAAAACTATAGTCCAATCTCTCTGATGAACACAGATGCAAAGATTCTCAATAAAGTCTTATCAAATTGGATTCAAAAACATATCAAAAAGATCATTCACGGCGATCAAGTAGGCTTTATACCAGGCACACAAGGTTGGTTCAACATACGCAAATCAATAAATGTAATTCATCATGTAAACCAGTCCAAAGTCCAAGACCACATGATACTCTCAATAGATGCAGAAAAAGCTTTTGACAAGATCCAACAGCCCTTTATGATCAAAACCCTAGAGAAGGTTGGAATGGAAGGAACCTTTATCAATATAATACAAGCTGTATACAACAAGCCCACAGCAAGGATTATACTCAATGGGGAAAAACTTGAAGCATTCCCACTTTGATCAGGAAATAGACAAGGCTATCCACTGTCACAACTTCTTTTCAATATTGTACTTGAAGTCTTAGCTGAAGCCATAAGACAAGAAAGGGACATAACAGGGATTTGAATCGGCAAGGAAGAAATCAACTTATCTCTATTTGCAGATGATATGATCCTATACATGAGTGATCCCAAAAACTACACCAGGAAGCTCCTGGAACTAATTGAGAAGTTCAGCAGGTTGGCAGGATACAAAATAAATGTACAAAAATCAGTAGCCTTCCTATATGCCCAGAATGAAAGAAGTGAAAAAGCCCTGAGAGACTCAATCCCATTTACAATAGCCTCTAAAAAAATGAAATACCTTGGTATAAACCTAACCAGGGAGGTAAAAGACCTTTACAATGAAAACTTTAAAACCCTAAAGAAAGAAATTGCAGAAGACACCAGAAGATGGAAAGACCACCCATGTTCCTGGATTGGCAGAATCAACATCGTAAAAATGACCATCCTACCAAAGCCAATATACAAATTCAATGCTATACCAATTAAAATCCCAAAGCAATTCTTCAAAGAAGTTGACCAAACAATCTCAAAGTTCATATGGAGGCACAAAAGACCCAGGATAGCAAAGACAATCCTGAGTAACAGAAATACTGCTGGAGATATCACCATACAAAACCTTAGTCTACACTACAAATCCATAGTTATAAAGACAGCCTGGTACTGGCTCCAAAATAGACACACAGATCAATGGATAAGGGTTGAAGACCCAGATATAAGCCCACAAAATTACAGCCATTTGATCTTTGACAAAGGGGCCCAAAAATCCAATGGAAAAAGAACAGTATCTTCAACAAATGGTGCTGGCAAAACTGGATCTCCACATGCAGATTAAAACTGGACCCATACTTGTCACCATGTACAAGACTTAATTCCAAATGGATCAAGGACCTTGATATCAAGCCAGAGACTATAAAAACCATAGTTGAAAGGGTAAGGAATTCCCTTGAGCTGATTGGACTAGGCCAACAGTTCTTAAACATAAATCCAATAGCACAGTCACTGCTACCAACTCTCAACAGTTGGGATCTTGTGAAATTAAAGAGCTTCTGTTCAGATAAAGAGATTGTAACACGAGCTCAAAGGCAACCCACAGAATGGGAGAAAATCTTCACTAGCCACATATCTGATAGAGCCCTATTATCCAGAGTGCACAAAGAACTTAGAAAACTAAACACCAAGGAAACCAATGGCCCAATTAAAAAATGGGCCCTGGAACTTCAAAGAAACTTTACCAGGGATGAAATTAAAATGTTCAAAAAAAATCTTAAAAAAATGCTCCACCTCTTTAGCCATCAGGGAAATGCAAATCAAAACTTCCCTGAGATATCATCTCACCCCGGTCAGGATGGCAAAAATCCACAATACAGACAACACCAAATGTTGGAGAGGATGTGAAGAGAGGGGAACTCTCCTACATTGCTGGTGGGAATGCAGGCTCGTACAGCCAGTCTGACGAGCCATCTAGAGATTCTTAAAGAAACTAAAGATTGAAATGCCATATGACCCTGCTATTCCACTTTTGGGAATAACCCCCCATGCAGCAGAGGACCACCTCAATAGCACAAGCATGACCATGTTCATAGCAGCACTGTTTACAATAGCAAAGTCATGGAATCAGCCCAAATGTCCAACAGTTGATGAGTGGATAAGGAAACAGTGGTACATCTATACAATGGAGTACTACTCAGTCATCAAAAATGATGAATTACTGGAATTTGCAGGGAAATGGATGTCATTAGAAACAATTATATTAAGTGAAGTATCCCAGACCCAGAAAATTAAGTGCCCTATGTACTCCCTAATAGGTGGCTTCTAGTACCTAACCCACCCAGCCCACCTTGAGACTCTCAATGGTAAATCTATGTAATACCTATAGTAATTCCAAGGATTATGAACAGGAGTAATGGGGTTGGAGGGCCACACCAGACACAAGGAGAGAGGGGACCATGTTACAGCAGAGAAAATAGGCCTCCATCAAGGACTGCAAGTAAGTAATGAGACACCTGCTTAAGTTCACAGATGTTCGTTCCTGATCATTTACAACTAAGGGGGTATGATCTCACCAGAAGGGGAGGGCATATAGTCTGGCAGAGAAAAGGTAACCATTTTGCAAATGGGCGATTAACCCCTCCCTCACTGTGGTTTCCTACTTTTATTATATCTACCTTTGAATGTGCTCTTTTTTTTTTTTTTTTTTTTTTTTTTAAGGAGAAGGGAGGTTTATTCAGCTTATGGTTCCAGAGGGAAGGGACAGTCTCTCAAAGCAGAGGCGGCATGGCTGGCTGGCCAAAGCTGGAGGAGGCTAAGTCACCGCAGGCATCTTGGAAGCTGAGAGCTGCAGACTGCTTGCAGCAAAGGCAAACTTCTCCTAGAGGTAGGGTGGGACTAATCCACCTCAAGGCCCACCCCACCTCTCCAGGTGCCATGACCTTGCCAAACATTGGTTTGACCTTGTCAAACCATGACATTCCACCCCTGGCCCCCACAGGCTCATTGCCATCTCAATATATAAACCATACTCAGTCCAACATTAAAAGTCTTCATAGGCTACAATAGTAGTCCCAACAGTCCAAAAGTCCAAAGTCCAAAGCCTCCTGTAAAATCAAAATACAAGTTACATACTTCTAACCTACTGTGGGACTTTCAGATAGGCTTCCTTTCCCCCAGCACCTAGCTCTCCGCCAGCGAGGCTTCCCTTCCCCCAGCACCTAGTCCCTCTGCCGGAGCGCATTCTAAAACTTCCCGCTGAGAATGCCAAATGTGGGACTCTCAGCGAGGCTTCCCTTCCCCCAGCACACAGTTCTCCGCCCGCGCGCATCCTAAAACTTCTTGCTGGCACCAGTCCAAAGGCGCCAAAAGGCGCCAACTGTGTTTACACGATCTCGGGCGGGACGTGCCATTCCGCCCTGCACCCTGGGCGGTATGGGAACTGCCCAGGGATTCCGCTATCAGCAAAAGAACATTTGGTGGTCAGCTTTATCACCCCATAACTCAACTGTCCAGAGACACCGCTATCAACAAAAGAACATTTGGTGGTTAACTTTATTGTGTGCTATGTTCCCATAGAGTTTGCTGTAACCGCTTTCATTATAAAAACCCTACCCAGATCTCAGTCGGGCGCTCCTCCTAACTTACCTTATGCTAATTGCAGCAATCGCTTGGTCCTCGTGGTTCTTTCCGGGGTCTGGGTGGAAGAAATAATGGGACTTCGGTTCCAACACTACAATGGCACAGAATAAACATTCCAATTCCAAAAGGAAGGAATGGGGGCATATCCAGGAAAGACTGGTCCATAACAAGACTGAAAACCAGCAGGACAAACTCCAAATCTTGCAACTCCAAGTCCAACAGGTGAACCTCTCCTTGAAATCATGTCAGTTCCAAAGGGCTTTGGTTCCACCCCTCCAATGCAGCTGGCCATAGAATATGTTGCTGTCTTGAGCTAACTCCTCCCAGGGTATACAGCTCTCCTTGGCAGGTGTCCCACGTTGTGTCTGGAATCTCTAACATCTTTACTTCCCAATAGCAAACCAGGCTTTAACTCCACAGCACAAACTGCCCTTCTTGGGCCTCTAAACTGCAGGCTTCTTGCCTTATGATGCTTGGATTCTGCCAATTTTTGAAATCTTGGAGGAGGACTCCGTGATCTCCTCCCTCTTGTATCACCGATGCCTCTAAAACCAGAACCATGTGGATGACTTTGCCAAGACTGGCCGGCCCCCTTGAATCACAGCTGATTCTGCTCCTCTATGTTAACCATCTCTTTCACTCCTGGGCAGTAGCTTGGTAAGAGAAACCAACTCTTGCTTTGGAACTCCACCCTTTAGCTCCAGTCTTCTGAAAGGATTTGCATTCTTATGAGTGGGAGCCTTCCTTGAGGATCCTGCCCTCAAGTTAGGGCCTCTCCTATTATCCAAACTGAGAGCAGGCTTTGATTTACAAATGGAGCGAATCTCTTCAACAGCCATTTTGTTCTCTGCTTCTTCCTGGTTTGACTCTTTAAGTTTGGCATTGTATTTTTCGTCATTAGATTTTACAGTTTTTACTTCTTTCTGTCTGATTCTTTGCTCTTTTTCACAACTCTAAAGACAACTAAAAAGTAGCCATATCACATAGTCAAGACTACATTGCTTTGAAATTTCCTCCGCCAAGCACTCCAGTTTAATTTCAGGCAAACTTTCAGGATAAGGGCAAAACTTCACTAAACTCTCAGCCAACACATGGCTCCATGTGTCACTTGTCCAATTGCAAACACAGTCTCTGTTCCCCTCTGGACCATCACAAGCGGGCTTCCATTGCCTGCATGTCTCACAGCATTGCTCTCCTCTGAGCTCTCACGAGAAAGGTCCCTTTGGCCCAACCGCCAAGACGCGAAGACTTTCCCGGCACAAAGTCCCGAAGTTCTCCGTATTTCTCCCAACAAACAGTTCCAAAGGCACACTAGCCACATCACAGCATTGGTCATACTGCTGGGTACCAACTTCTCTCAGCTTCACAAACAACTTCATTTTATGGTACCAGCTGTTCTTATCTCACAGCAATACCCCACTATCTGGTACCACTTTCTGTAATAGTTGCTCTTAATTATTGCTGTAAGAGAATACTCAAAGTCGATCAACTTAAGGGAAAAAGGGAGGTTTATTCAGCTTACGGTTCCAGAGGGAAAGTACAGTCTCTCAAAGCAGAGGTGGCATGGCTGGCTGGCCAAAGCTGGAGGAGGCTAAGTCACCGCAGACATCTTGGAAGCTTGAATGTGCTCTTATAACAAGACTCCAGTTTAACAGCTTTGTATCTCTGGCCAGGGGGGTCACATACAATGCCCATCAGGATGGAGTGAAGGGCATTGCAGGAGCATCAAAAAACCACAATCCAGAACTTCAGAGACTCTATATCAACCACTTAAAACTAGGCCAGACTAATCTCTCCCCATCCTGAAGCTCAGGGAAATTTGCGGAAGAGGGGGCAGTAAGATTGTAAGAGCACAAGGATGGGAGGAGCAATGACTTGCAAGATACTCCACACAAGTTAGGGCCGAAGCAACCACAATTGGACTTTGCATGCCCTGCGCAATGTCCAACACACTATTGACCTCACAAAGTCTAGCATCTGCTAAAGGCACCAAGATCCTTGGAGGCAAGGGATTGGCAGCCACAGTAGTGTTCCTATTTTTAAGGGGAGCACAGGAAAGGATTCAGGGAAATACAACTGGGTCCTTGTACGTCATCGGAGAGGAAGGCCCAGAGGAGAGTCTGGCATGCATGCACATTAAAGGACTCTGGGGTTTGGGGGGGAGGCACTGGGGGATGAGGAGGGAGGGGTGAGGGAAGAGTAGCAGGGGGTTTGGGGGGAGGAGAAGAGAGGGAGGGAAGTGGTGTACCTATTAAGTTTGTATGAGCAGAAATAATAAAAAATGTTTAAAAAAAAACAAGGTGACTTGATGGGATTAAGAACCATAGTACATGAGCATTTAAAAGGAAGGTAGGTTTATGGACACTTCAATTCAGAACTATTGACAAGAGGACATCCATCCTATATGATGGTCATCTTTGCCACTCCTTGCCACTAAGAACAACTAAGGAATTAACCTTAGTGTCTTCTCTCACAGCTTATATTATCCTGCTCTAGAGAATTGAGCTATATTTTTATTATATCCAATATTATTTAGCAAACCATCTAATTTCTTATGACGTAGTTTTGCTTTCACCTCCAAATGTTACCTAGGGATTTTGCAGCTCTCTTAATCATGCAACTGTATTTCCTTCACCAGATGAATTAGCAGAAGATAAACATTATTAAACTCAAATAATGAATAGGCTCCTTTTCTCTTGAAGACGTTTACTAAAAAGAACCACTGAGAATGTGAATTAATTTTGTTTGTTGATGTTTCTATTATTTGTGAGATGAGGGCATTGTTTAGGTGGAATATGCAGTTACAGCCACATGTGACACAATCAAGAGTCCTCATTAGCCTGGAATTAAATACACTGAAATCGCTGAACTTATACCTTTTACTAGAGCATACCATTTAGCATAAAACAAAACAGCTAATATTTACATAGATCATCGCTCTGTGCCTGGAGGAGTGCCTCACTATAACATGTTGTGAAAACAAAAAGGATTTATAACTTCTGCAGACTGATAGAGGTAATAGAGAACAGAATTGCTAGTTACTACACATTTGCCCAATTTATCATTTTTTAAATCCCAGGACATTTTAAAACAAGTATGAAAGAGGCAAAAGGTAATTGTCTGATGAAGCAGAAAAATGACTTTCATTGTGCGACCCTGAATCTATTTTGTTTTGTCATTGACTTCTTTCTTCACAATAGCTGACTCACAAGGAGGGAAAGGAGCCTAGCCAAAAAAGAAAGGTTGTACATTTCATTCCCAAGGAAAAAACCCTGGTACTCCTCAGAGCCCAATTCTCACTTTAGAGCATGCGCAAGTTAAGCTCACTGGGGACCAGAAAAAGTCTTTTGGGGTGAGTTCAGATGCTTACCCATTATGATTTGAATGTAATGAATTCCATGGCCGCATTTGCTTATTCCCTTGGTCTCCAGCTGTTTTGGGAAGCCCGAGGAAACTTTAGGGTGTGGAAGCTCAAGAGGAAATGGTCCTCTGTGGGCAAGCTCAGAGTGCTTGTAACCCACAACCTGTCCACTACTACTTCCTGACTGCTTCTGCCAGCATGGTTTTCCCATCAGAATGAAATATATCCTTTCAAACTGCAAGCCAGAATAAACTCTTCTCTTCTTAACTTGCTTCCTGTCAGGTATTTTGTCATGGTAATGAGAAACACGATGAATATACGTCTTCAACAGCAAGTCACAAGTTATATCAACAGGGCTCTATCTGTCTCCAAAATACTCAGGAAAGTACATTTCCTGTTGCCAAATTAGCCATTTGAAACCTGGTAGCCAGATTTTTATCTCAATGTCCCGAATATGATGATACACACATACTCCATGCTGGGATGTGGATTCACTCATTGGACCGTCGTCTGTCCTTGTCAGAAAGCCTCCATTTTAGCAGTAGGATAAAAATTTATTAGAAGAATTATTCCTGTGTGGGGCTTTCCCAAAGTTGCATAAGGGCCATGAAACTAATTTCAAATCTTTTTGTAAAATTTGTCCTATTATATAGAATTTTCATTGTACCTAATCTCTGGATTGGCTGAATGAGTTATTGATATTATAAAACACTAAATTGAATGAACCTTCTTGCTTCCTTAGTCAAAAAGATTCTCATTAATTCTTCTGAATCTAAGATCTACTCCTTTTGGAAGCTTCAATTATTTCCTTATAAAATAATCACTCTGTCCATTAGAATGCACAAAGAACTTAAAAGGTGTCTCTGCTAAGAAAAAAAGCTATATATTATTGTAAGAGACATTTGAAAATGATAACTAAAATACCAGATTTGGGTGCAGGCTTCTCACAGTGGACATCCTGGAAAATGAAGAAATGAATAAGAGCAAAAATTGGGAGATTTCATCTATCCTAAAAGACACTATATCAAAGACTTCCTTTAGGCTTGGTGGAAAGGACTCTCTCAGGTCATTCTAACAATCTCCTGTGCCTACAGGCTTTCAGGAAATAAGCATTTGCACTTGTTTTTCTTTCTTCTAACACATGGCAACTTCTGAACACACATCCGCAAGGGCTTGAGAACCAAATGATGTGGGTCTTCCTCTACCTAAGAAAGCAAGAACGCAATGACTGCATTCAAAACCTCGATGTTCCAGTAGAATGTATAACTTAAATTCTGTCATACATAGATCTTTTTTGAAAGGTCTGAGATGCTTGGAATCTACCTTTGGTGCTTTGTTCTTAAATGTTAAGAATAAGGCTGGTCCTGATGATTTTACAGATAATTCAAGTAGGAATGGATATTTTGTTTCCTCATTTATCCTCTTTTCACTAAGACTTCCTGTTTACCCAAACCTTCTGCTAACTTGTAGCAAGTCTTTAGATTTGAAAAGCTTCAAATTCTTATTTAGACACATAAAAAGAATTCTTTCATTATTTAGGATACTTTGCATAAAGAAAAAAAAAAGAACTCCACTTTAAATTTGCCAAAAGTAATTCCTCTTTTGAAGTACTTCTATTTTCAATACAAATTACTTAAAGCAAATACAATAAAACTTCTTTCAACTAAGAAAAGAAGAAGAATATTAACAGGGTGCAACCAATTGTGTATGCTAGTATTGCTATTAAAGATGACACTTCAGCAAATCCTTGAATTCACTGTCATTCTTTTGTTTGTGTTAATTGCCAGGAAATGCCTATATTGACAATCATCTATCCTGTAACTGTGCTGGATGCCTCAGAGTATGAGATGTAAACAAAGCTATCAAACATGTGAGCTCTAACTTTTAAGAATATTTAATTCCAGAAAATGCAAAAAGAACTCTCTAGATTGGGAGATCAGATTGATTCAGACCAAGATACGGAGCAATGTACTGTTTTTCCTGCTCATCAATAGTTAGGATTACAAATTCCATGTCGTAGCAAATTCTCAAGGAATTTTGGACAGTTTGTGAGAATAGAAGCTGACATTCTAAAAGCTTTGTCCCACCTGAAGTGACGCCTTGCGCTTGTTGTTTTTGCTTTTTGGTTCTTCTCCTCCTCTGAACTTTGCCCCCATATTGGCTTTCCTAAGTCTACTCTCTTTCACCTCACCCATTAATCAAGTAGGTTTCCCCAAATACGTTCAGTTTGACTGACTGTTATGGTCGACTTGAAAGGTAGCCAGAGGCAGCGAGACCCATACCCAGCACATAGAATGGATATATCAGAAGCACACTGACTACAGATCTCCTGAGCTCTCCGCCTGGTTTAAAAAGCCATTTCTATGCACGTTCTGACAAAACTTGATTTGCCCTTCTTTGGTTGTCATGATGGTGCAGCAAAGAACCCCAGGTGCCAGTGACTGGAGGTGACCCCCCGGACTTCAAATGAGTTTTCAGGTCCTTTGTCTCCTGAGTGAGGTCCACAGAATCCAAAGGAATGGGCTCACTGCTCCAAGCAACCTATAACTCGATAACATACTGAATTCTTCTTAGCTTGGAGTAACTTATATGAGACTTATATGAGATCCCCAAAGATTTAACATTGCTTCTTTCATATATTAAATAGGTAAGTCGAAGTCTGCTAAGAGAAATCTGGGCTATGCCATCAAGTACATTTTTTTAATATGTTATGGTAGAGATTACTTTGGTAGAAAAATTGGTTTTTGTTTTGTTTTAATTTAATGTGTGTGTGTGTGTGTGTGTGTGTGTACGTGCGTGTGTGCACATGTGTGCATCAGAGAACAGTAGTGTCCCTATCAAGGACCACTGATGACTTTGGGAATCATCCTGGATTGCTTCTACCTCCTTCTTGCTCTGGGATTTCCGAGACTCTGCCCACCAGGACCAGAAGTGCAAATTGCCGCTGTTTCAGCCTAGTGTTTTTATGTAGGACCTGGCATCCAAACTCAGGACCTTTTCTTGCAGGACAGAGTCTCAACCCTTGAGGGGAAAAATTGTTTACACTCATGAGGCTCACAGGAGGAAACTTTGTAATGGGGAACACGTAGAGTTGAACTAAGGAGGAACCGGCCATGCTACAGACTGAGAAAAGATCCATCCAGTCTTGAAGCCGCAAGTATGGGCTGTCCCAGGAGTCTAAGAGGAATGTCACCAGTGTTAGAAGCAAAAATGGGATTTGATAAAGAAGAGTGAGCAAACGTAGATCGTTCTTTTAAACATTTTGTGCGTAAGAAGAACTAGAGCAATCGTTGGAAGGGATCTAGGACCTACGAAGGTGTAACATGTTTACTTGAAGATAGGGACTAGGTAGATGGCTCAGGGTTAAGTCTTTGCCTTGAAAACAAAAGGACCTGAGCTCAGAACCCCAGATCCCACTAAAAAATTCCAGGTGGATATTGCAGCAGCTTGCACTTCTAGCTCTGAAGGGCAGAGCCTGGGAAACCCCAGATCAAAGTAATAAGAAGAGGGAACAATCTATGCTGCTTCCCGATACCACCCTAGAGGGACCTCCACAGATACACATACTCAAGTAAACATGCCCACACACATGCATACACATCCATGTGGAAAGCATACACACACACAAAAGATAGGAAGTTTAACATCATTATCAGAATAAATGAATTAACATAAAAGAGTTAAACATGATTCGGGAGTAGGATCCACTGAAAGTAAGGGGAGTTTCTAATGTGGGGTGAATAGTAACAAATACACGGATAGTTCTACTGAAAAAGAAGGCAAAACAGGAGACTTTTGCCTTTTGTGGAAGAAAGATGAGGAAATCTCCCTTAGGCTACATGGATCTTATGAGTAGAAAGCAAAATAGTCATCTGAAAGAGGGGTGTTTCTGTAAGCCATTTAGTCCTTCGATGAGGCTGCCTGGAAAGCAATCACACTGCAGAAGTGTACTGTTCCGTTGTCACTGGTGATATTGCTGTGGAGGGACTTGTTCCTTCTAAAAATAACTTGGCTGTGTGAATCAACACTGCCTTCTGTCTTTATTCTACCCCCATCCCAACCGTGGCTCCAACTCAGAAGCACGACAACAGAGATAAAAGGACAGATATGTGAAGACATAATTTCAGGGTACTTAGTACTATGTTGTGTGATGTAACTCTTTTAAAGCATTGACAGAATACAATCGTAATGCCAGTTTCTACAACCTAATGCTTTGACCTTAAATTCTACTAGCTCAGATACCATACATATTAGTTACTCTCCGATGACATTTGTAATATTTGATAAGCCCATTTCTTCTCCTCTTGGTCATGCCACAGGTCCATAAAACGGGATAGCTACAAATGTTCAATGAAAACATCCGTAATATCCTTATGCCAGGAAAGCAAGTTGTGAATCTGTCTCCTATTGGCTCTATCCATTCACTCCACCACCCACTGATTGCTATTTGCAGCAGGCTGCTACTCCCAGATTGTCTCCTCCAAGAGCTCACAGCAGCAGGAATAGAAGTAGCAGTGTCCTTTCTGTGAGAAAAGCAGATTAGCACACTGACAGGAAATAGCAGGGGTAAAAAATGACTCCTCTGAACAAGTGGAGGAAACTCCACTCCTGACCTGGGCATGGCTGGAGAGTGGGGGTCAGCCGGGTAGGGCAGTGGGAGAAGCTGCTCCAAGCAGAAGCTGGAGACTCTGCAACACTTGTGCACAATAAGGAGCAGGGCAGGTTGTGAAAATGCATTGAGCTCGCCGTGCCTTGAACACTCTGTGACAGAGAGCCAGCCTGGAGCTCGAGAGCACGATGAGACAGGAACACGTTATCATGTTGGAGGCTATTTCCGCAAGAGGCTAGTTTATCATGAAGATAACTGGGAGCTGTTTAAGACAGGAAAATTAAACATAGGGAAGGCATAAACCATGTATATGACAAATTTGCATTTAGAGGATGTTGTTATAGCAATCCAACAAGGCCATCTTCCAAGGTAAACTTCATTATGTGTTTATAGATTTTTGAAAAACACTGCAGAGACGATTTATCCAACGTTTCTAAAAAGCATTGCCCAAAGGGCACCGTGTTGAAGTCAGCACGTATTTGTTAGTTAGCATGACACTTCAGTGTCATAGTGGATGAGCCGAGCAAGACACAGCTAGCAGCACTGAAAAACATTTGCATGTTTAACTGCAACTACCATAAACAGACTTGTGGAAAGTCACTGGAACTTCAGATTTGGTAAAAGTGTGAAAAAGATGCCTCTGCTGGCTCTGGAATCACCCACTGGAACACAGCGAGTCCCTTGGTGTGATGTCCTGTTAACACTCGGTATACTATAGAATGGAATTGCTTCCTGTGACTTTCCACGACCTTTTCCTCCCCACCCCCACCCCCCATGCACACTGCCCTATGTGGACTCAGGCCGCCCTTGGCTCTGTCTGAAGGAGGCCTCACTAGCAGCCTTCACAGGAGGCTGAAGCCTTTGCCAACTTCTTGCTCAATGAAATTTACTGTTTATCTCTCTCCTCTCTTACAGTCGGGCTTAGAGCACAGGAGAACATCTTTTTCAGAAGTCAACTATTTCCTAAGTACTTAGACTTGTTGGAGAAGAAAACAAGGTACTCTGGAGAAATTTTAGGCAATGAATTTCATAAACAGGAAAAACTTTCCTGCATTTTCTGTGAGGAAGTCTATAATCCAATGCATAGGAAAATAGCTTATGGACTGTAGAGATGACTCAGGAGTTACAACTCTGCCTTACAAACAGAAGATCCTGAGATCAAATCTCAGGTCCCATGTTAAAATGTCAGGAAGAAATGGCCACAGCCTGAACCTCAGGCCCTGGTGCATAGAGCTTGGGAGGTCCCAGAGTTAAGAAAAAGGAGGTAGAAGCAATCCAGGATGATTCCCAAAGTCACCCTTCCTCCTTTACGGGGACATACAGTGCCCCGCACACACACTCACACTATACATGCACAATAAATAAATGAATAAATAAATAGATAAAATATTAAATAAAAGAAAATAGCTCATATTGCAGACTCATTTCGTAACTGTGCTTAATCATGGAAGACCTTCAAGTCTATGCAATTTGGGATTTTAATAAGCCTTCCTGAGACTAGTCGCAGAACCTCTATGATAAATAGAGGAAAGAAAAGTATGCTACTGAATTCGAGAATAAGAAATGAAACTTGCGAGTAGAAACCTACTACGTATTAACCTTTGAGTTAATGAATTTCACTTTTTAAGCTTGACCTCCATCACTGTGAAATGTTCTGTAAGCATAGATTGCGGTTACTCACAGAACTTCTAATGCTAAACATATGACTTCTTTCTCATGTTGTACAATTATCCAAACCTCTAAACACAACTAGGTTCCCAAACACTCAGTTTAACCCTTACGCTAGTCAAAAATAATTGTTTAGATGTCATGGTCAAAGTTCTTGGGACTGACATACCTCAATTGCCCCTGAAGTTCCAGTATGCTCCAAGTGCCTGTGACAATAGGGTTTGTTGTGACCCCTTTACCAGTGATTGAGAATTTGCTTTATAACTGAGAAGATTCAAGAAAACAGTCTACTTGCTAACATCAGCTCTCTGTGGAGAGAAAACTCAGAAGCAACAAGCAGAAGTGAGGCAGGGTTTTTTTCACTCTCGACGTGCAAAGCCACAATGCACATTGTCATGAAATCAGAAACATTCTTTGCCTCGTGTGTGTGTGTGTGTGTGTGTGTGTGTGTGTGTGTGTGTGTGTGTGTGTGTGTGTCTTGGTCCTTCTGCTTTCCAGGCAGAGACTTACTTAACAATCATCTCTTCAGCCCATTTCTGCATGTCTCTCTGTAAACACTGTCAGAGCTCATCCCCTGTCCAGTTCCCCAGAGGTTAGTCTTGGTACCAGCTTTCAGATGCCTTGGTTCTTCTGGTGACCAACTGATCCTGAAGCTATGCAGAGGCTCTCCTCTGAGTCATCTCATTAGCAAAACACAGGAACTTTAAGGAATAATACCACACATTCCAATAGTCCAGGAAATACCAAGGGTTTAGTGAGATCACGTCATGTGGAGCAAATTCCCAAGTCATCTTTGTACTGTAGAGAATGACCCACTGGAGAGTGTTTTGCATTTCTAAAGTGGAGAGGGGAGTGATTACTTTTGAAAAATACAATGTCTGTGTTGTATTCTGTTATTGTGTTAACTAATTCTAATGAGCAGAATCTGATTTTAATTGTTATTATCTGACATTTGCTTCCTCTGCTGTACCCTTGGGAGAAAACTGTCCCAAGATATTTCTCATGGAACTTAAGCATACTGATGGGATGACACGTATTATAACCAAATTAATGCTAGATAAATAATTACCAGTGAGCCGTAAAAATGCATAATTGCTCAAGAACCAATGGCTTCATGACCTCAATATAAGGGTCTCATAACCCAGTCACAGCCAGTGACTCAAACGTTGGTGATGAAGATATTAAACATGTAAACAACAGGTCCTTATTCGCAGCACCATGCCTCACATTGTAGTCTGAGAGAAGGGAAAAAATTTAGACAATCTCCACATTTCATATCAATTCTTCAACTATTTTGAAAACACTAAGGACATTTGCATTCATATGGTGCATGTATTGGTCTTATTTGACAGTTTGGTGTTTATAGAAACTTCAATGCAAGTTCTACCACATAATGTGAGACATGAGAGGTCATTTCCTCCCTGCCTTGTTACACAGTTCTCAACACCCTACTGAGCTGTATTTATTCTTCTTGTGTCCTTAAGAGTCGACATCGGTAGAATCACCAACCTTTTGCACCAGGTAAGAGACACATGTAGCCTGAAGAACTGCCTACCAGCCCCAGAATCCTCCCCTCCCCTTCCATTAGCCCTTAGACCAAGTGTTTTCAATTTCAGTTAGTGTAGCTTTGAATTCCAGCTGCATTTCAGTTTTGCATTTTTTCGCTTGTTCTAAACTTGTTCTTCTTCCCTCTGTTTCCTTTTGCATCTCATTTTTTAATTATTTTCCTGTACATATAAGGTTGCATGCTTACTCATTTCCTCTCTGAGTTCTTCAAGTTCCTTTTGTCATTCTTCATGCCCCTTTCGTTGTTCTTGAAGCTTGTTATTCATGTCAACAACATTTCTTTGGAAAACATTATCCTCAGTATTGCTCTCCTGACTGGTGTCCATGAGATCATTCTGTTTGGAATCTATACTAGGCAGTTGGTGTTTTTTACAGAAGACATGTTTTCCTGGTACATAGTGTATTTTTTAGTTTTGCTGTGTGACTTGGGCATTTTCTATTAAGTCTTTGACTGCTTTTTTGGTAGTTATTTTTAGCTTCCCTGATTCAGATGAGATTGCCTGAGTTTGGCAGTTGTTGTGGAAAGTTCTCCGGATTTGGATGCTTCTACTGGTTGTGTGATATGTCTATTCAACATTGCATTTGAAGTCTTAGCTAGAGTCATAAGATAAGAGAGTGAGATAAAAGGGATACAATTTGAAAAGAGAAGAAATCAAGTTATCCCTATTCACAGATGACATGATCCTATACTGCAAAGATCCTAAAAATTCTTCCAGGAAACTCCAGGAACCAGAGAGGAGGATACAGAGTAGGAGGATACAAAATTAATGTTCAAAAATCAATCACTTTCCTGTTCACCAAGGAGAAACAATGTGAGAAAGACCTGAGAGAAGTAATGCTATTTACCACTGCTCCTGAAAAAGATAAACCTTGGAAAGCACCTAGCCAAGAATATGAATGACCTATAAAATTAAAACTTCAAAACCCTAATAAAAAGGATTTCAAAGGATAGAAAGACCTCCTATGCTCCTGAATTAGCAGATTGACATTGCCAAAATGACCATACTACCAAAGCATTATACAGATTCAATGCAATACCAATCAAAATTCCAAATCAATTCTTCACAGAAATTGGTAAAACAATCTCAGATTTCATATGGAAACATAAAAAACCCATGGTAGCAAAAACAATCCTGAGTAATAAAAAATTCTAATGGAGATATCACCATATTAGGCCTTAAAATTAACTATAAAGTCATAGTAATAAAAAAACATGGTATTTGTTCCAAAAAAGAGATATAGATCTGTGGATTAGAATTAAAGACTAAAATATAAGACACTCACATACAGTAAACTGATCTTCAACATAGGTTGAAAAAAAATCCATTAGGAAAAGGTCAGCATCTTCAACTTGTGTAAGCAAAATTGAATATCTACATGTACAAGAATGAAAATGAACCCTTATTTGTCTCCGTGCATGAAAATCAACTCTGAATGGATCGAAGACCTCAATGTTAGACCAGAGCCTGGAAATCCTAGAATTAATGATAGGGAATATTCTCAAATCAATTGGTCTCAGCCAGCATTTCCTCAATAGGATCCAGAAGACACAAAAAATAAGTCCAACACTAAACAAGTGGGACTATTCGAAATTAAAAAGCTTTTGCTCAGCAGAAAAGACTGTTAATTGAACAAAAAGGCACTTACAAATGAGAGTGCATCTTCACTAACCACACATCTGATAAAAGACTTATATCCAGAGTACACAAAAAACTTGAAAACTTAAATACCAAGGAAGTATACAACTCCAATAAAAATGAGCTATAGAAGTGAAAAGAACCCTCACAAGACGAAATTCAAATGTCTAACAAACATCTTAAAAAATGTTTTCCCTCCCAGGCTCAAGAGATGGCTTAGAGAGTTAAGACTCTGCCTCACAAATAGAAAGTCTTGAATTCCAATCCATATAAAAATGACAGATGGGGAAGGCAGTGGCCTGCACTTCTGGCCCTGATGGGCAGAGCCTGGGAAATCCCAAAGCAAAGCATAAAGGAGGCAGAAGCAATTCAGGATGATTCCTGAAGTCACCCTTGGGCCTTCACAGGGATACACAGTGTCCTCTCACTTTCTCTCTCTCTCTCACTCACACAAACACACACATATGCATCCATAAATAAATAACTAAAGTTTAAAAAATTTTTCTACCTCCCTATTCATTTGAGAAACGCAAAGTAAAACGACCCTGAGATATCATCTCATTCCAGTTAGAATGGCTATGATCCAAAACACAAATAATAGCAAATGCCAGGTGTGGATGCAGGGAGAAGGGGATCTTCATACATTGCTAATGGGATTGTAAACTCATGCAATCCTTTTGGAGGTTCCTAAAGATGTTAACAATTGAAACTCCATATGACCCAGCTATATCACTCCTGGGAATATTCCCAAAGAACACTGCACCTGCAGCAGAGTCATGTGTACAGTTCCAAAGAAATG
The DNA here is from genome assembly GCA_023101885.1 of Typhlomys cinereus. Lineage (NCBI taxonomy): Eukaryota > Metazoa > Chordata > Mammalia > Rodentia > Platacanthomyidae > Typhlomys > Typhlomys cinereus. The sequence goes on from JALPQD010000585.1 coordinate 721,832, forward strand.
GCACCAACCTAGATGTTCAATAGTTGACAAACGAGTAATGAAAATGTAGTACTTATACACAAGGGAATACTGCTTAGTTGTCAGAGAAACTAATAACGAAATTTACCAGCAAATGGATAGAACTGGAAGAAATCATACTTAGTGAAATATTGCAGATACAGGAAGACAGATGCTATATGTTCTACCTTGTAAGTAGATCCTAGCATTAAACCTTCAGTTTGATGTAGTCAAACAGAAACTCTTATAATGCCCGCAAGTGCATAGGAACACAAATCAGGGCTAGCAGAAGAAAATCCTAAAAGAGCAGAAACAAAAGAACATGGGTAAACAGTTTAAAAAAGGCTTTTATGTGAGAAAAGTCTTAAAGGAGAGGGAAGAACAGAAACAGGATATGGTAGAGAGTGGAGCTAGCCTCCAGGTAACCAACCACATGCCCAGTACTGCAAATCAGTCTAAACAACAGTAGATGGGAGAAACTGACAGTAGACAGGATCAGGTGCCTCAGTACCAACCATAAACACCCTACCGTAAACCTCCATCTTCTCTTCACAACACCCACAAATGCAAAGGAGCACAAACAGGGGTGGAATGGGGTGGGGGAGAGGATGTGGAGAAAGATCCCAAAGAAGCAGAAATAAAAGAACATGGGTGAACAGGTTAAAAAGGCTTTTATGGAAGAAAAGTCTTAAAAGAAAGGGAAGAACAGGAATAGGACACAGTAGAAAGTGGGGTTAGCTTCCAGGTAACCAAGAACCTACTTACTAGCCCCTTCCACAACCCCCCCCCCCCCGCAATGACAGGGAATACATACCCAGCTCGGTAAACCAGTCTAAACAACAGAAGAGTGGAGAAAACTGACAGCAGATAGGATCAAATGCCACAATACCAACCAAAAACACCTGAGAGTAAACTTTCATCTAAACACCTCTCATTTTATCTTTAGATAAGAAAAGATCTCCACACTCAATTGACAATTGGTTACACAGCCTAGTGCAATAGAAGCACAGTGAAATAGACAACGGTTACTAACCAGATTGCGTAGTACTGGCACTCTAAAATACTCAGTCAGAATCAGACCAACCAAATCTCTTCCCATCCTACAGCTCAGAGTATTTTGTAGAAAAGGGGGCAGTAAGATTGTAAGAGCCTAAAGATGGGAAGGTCTACTGTTGGCAAAATCATTCCACTCTGGGTAGGGCTGCTGCACTCAGGAGCTCACTGCAAGGAGACTTATCCTCATCAGTACTCCAAAATAGCTGACATACCAACATCCCCCCATAGACTAGCAAGAAACTCAGGAAAAATAATTGCATTTGGTGGAAACTTTAGGAGTTAGAACTAACAGGTGATGGGGAGTGCCTTGTCAGCTAGTCTCACCAAGGAAGGGCCACTTCATCTGCCACAGAGGCCTGAGCCACTACCAGAGCAAACAATCCAAAGGGAACCCTGGGGCCCACAGAAGCAGACAGATAGGAGAGTGGAGGGAGTGGGATGGATTGATGAAGGAAGGGAGAATGGGAGAGAAAAGGGGGAGCAAGGGATCAGGGAAGGAAGGAGGCAGGGACAACCATTCATTATGCTTGTAAATTAGAAAAAAATAAAAACTTATTGTTTAAAAAATGTATTGTTGAGTGTTTTTTTATCAAACATAAATCTGAGTATCCTGCAGTTTGGCATGGTTTCACATTGCATAACTGTTATAACTAGAAGATAATTGCATTTTTTACTCTAGACTGAAGAGGAATTCTCTTCTTTGTTTTTTTTTTAATAAAGTTTTTTCTAATTCAATTGTGCATGTGTGCTCCTGTGTGTATGTGTGAGAAACGCAGGCCACCCCCACTTCTGCCCGGCATCTATACATGGAGTCTAGGATCCGAACTCAGGACCTTCTGCCTGCAAGGCAGAGACTTAACCCCTGAACCACCTCTCCAGCCCCTCTCTTCTTTGTTTTTAAAAATACTTTTTAATCCTTCAATTTTTATCTGATCCATCTAAAAGTTGACATGAGTATCCTGAAACAGGACATTTGTTTAGAGCTGCCCTCCCCCAGTTCTGTGGTGACCCCCCATGTTTCCCTGTAGCCCAGTGGGGACCTTCACACAGCAGTGGTACCTACTTCCACATGGCCCATTTAGTTTTTGCAGATTTACAAGCGGCTGTCCCCAGCTCTGCAAAAATCTCTTGGTTTCTCTGACTCAGTGGTAATTTACACATGTCCTCCTTAGCTGTGCAAAGAACATTTGTGGCGGTTCTATCTCTAAGCTTCTCTAGCTGGAATACTTGATTCCACCCCTCTGCCTCCAAGTGAACCACCTAGCCTTGCCTTCCTCATGCTGAACAGTGACACAGAAATTCTGGCCCCGCTACTTCTGCTAAACAGCCTTGAATAAGTTATTCAGATAGCTTGAGCAGCAGCCAACTCAGGCCTGAAATAAAAGGTGTAATCTAGGGGCTCTTCATATTCTTCCCTAATAAAGACTAAATGCCTGAAACATTTTATGTTCCAGAAGTGTTCACTAAGGGCCCCACTGAGATTACTGCCTCTGTCCCCACTCGTCCACTAGCAGCATAAAGTCCTCCAAATTAAGGGGCTGCGCGTTAACCTTCTGATCCAATCTCACCTCAAGCCTCACTGCCTTCTGCAGAGTGACAGCTGCACAGGTCACTTGGAGCTGCTCCGGAGCCCAAACCCTGTCAGAATGGCCCTAGTTCAGAGGCCTACGAAATAGTTCAACCAATTACAGCTGAGTAACCGAATAACTTGTAAATACTCCTGATGTGGTACATTTCTCTCAAATGCAAAAGAAATGAACGTCCGTCCTTTGGTGCAGAACTGGATTCTAAATTTTAACCTAAAAGATGGCCACAATTTGAAAGGCTGCAATCTCTAAATATAAAAGCTACACTGGAGAATGAAAGTGTCTTTATTAATGGTAACAATGAATTATGAGTCTGGGGAAAAATTATTTGTTCACAAAATATCCTGTAATTCACAGTTTAATGTCATTCTACTTTCTATTATTTTAGCATTTCATACACGAATGCAGTGAATGTATGATAGTTTGATCATGCCTTGGTACCCAGCCGCGTCTTCCCTCCCCTTCCCACTACAACTGTTCTTCCTTGCTGGTCTCCCTCCTATTTTCTGTTTTTCTTTCTCTTTCATAGGTGTTCTTCTAAGTTTGCATTTGAAATTTCTCCCTGAGTATCTTGACCCTTATCCCCAGTTCCCATCTTCAAACAAGGAAGGCGTTCACTTTCTCCAGCTGACTACATAAAATCCACAGGATTGCTCATTCTCAGTTTTAAAGATTACTTCAGTACAAGCCGCTGTAACCACCCAGGAGCCCAGGTGCCGCAACCGTCTACACACTTGAGTATGAAAACAGGATTGCTGTGGAAGCTTGCTGAAAACATCATGCATGTCAAGACGAATTCAGGTCTTTTCTTCACCAGGAACACTTTCCACTTGAAAACAAATAATTCACAGGCATTTCAAACAGATTGACTCAAGCCTCAAGCTATACCAGTGGTTCACAGAAATGAGCGGTTTTGTTTCCAGGGGACATTTTGACACCACCTGCAGGTAGTTTGGGTTGTCACCTTTAGGGTTTTGCCAGTAGATGTTACTGTCATTATTGCAATTGGCTGCATGATGCTTATAAATCCAGGACCAAACAGCTTATGGGGACAAGGGGATTAGCCCAGTTTACACTTGTCCACTTACAGTTCTTAGTCCAACTTGGCAGGAAATCTCATACTAACACCATATCCCATGGTGTTGAGAGAGGGACAATCCTTACTTGCCAAACCAGCATGTCTTACCAAATATACCAAAAGACGCCAACTTCCTTAACCAGCTCCCTCCATCGTATTCATCTGCCTAATGACTAGTCCCATCCACCCTGGGCTGGATCTTCCACATCAATTAGACAGCATCCTACAGGACTTGCTCAAGGGGCTGACTATCCATTGTTCACAGCTGTATCCAAAGCTTAAGGCTTTAATTATCAAATTAAGCCTGTATCTAACCATGACAGTCATTTAACAAGTACAGGAAAAATGTGGAGTACGCAGGAATTATCCATCAGTGCTTACAGAAAACCCTGACCCACAATCACTGCTCTAACAGACAGCAATCATCTGACTGTGATTGACAGCTGGAGAGAGTATCTTTAGTCCTGGGATGGTGAAGTGTAGTGTGTTGTGCAGTGACCATTCAATCTTAGAAACACATTTTGGTCTTTTGTTGATTTTCCCTTTTTCCTGATGAAGTTTCTGGATGACAGGTCCATGTCCTTTAAGTGAAGATTCAACAGAAAAAGCTGACATGAGAAAGAATTGGCAAAAGCTTTAAGGAAAAATTTTAAAATGAGCAGTGTATCCAAGTGGTCCATAATTATGTATGTATGTCTCATCACACACCCAGAAGAGTCACTATAATTAAAAGGCCACAATGTCTCATGTTGATGATACTGTGGGACAATCCTCCTGTCATATTCTGCTTTTTTTGTTGTAGAAGCTAGGAAAATCCCTTAGGAAACTATTAGCAGCATCAAATAAGTGCACAATGTATTGGATTATGGCTGGCCCAGCAACTCCATTTGCAGGAACGCGGTTGATTGCAATACACATATAGTATTGCGACAGCCCAACCCCAGAAATACGCAAAATAAGTGAACTGTGGCATAAAAATGGAATACTCTGTAGCAATGACAGTATTAGAACTAACTCTTAAGAGAGCAATTAATGGATAAATCTTAAACATTTGAAATATTAACTGAAACAAGCCAGAAGCCTCATTATGCACTGCAAAAGCTCTAAACACAGGTAAAATTGAGTTTATTTTAGGGTCAAAGTGAGTCTATATCTTTGAGGGGAATTTTTTCTCCTAAAGTGCTGTTTGTTTCCTGTCTTTGATACAAAGATTCATCTATTAGTGAATATTCATTGAACATTATGCTTATGATCTGTCATTCTTTGTAAACGTGTTTTTATAAGAAGGTATAAATAACAGCATAATGTGAACTTCTTTTGTTTGTTTTAGAGAGGTGCTTTCTCTTTTTTCCAATAAAAATGAATAAATCAGTTTATTCAAATAGCATATATATTCAAATAGCATATATATATATAGAAATTTGTTATAAAGCACTTCAGAAAAAATAAATTTCTTTTACAAATAAGTTTTTTAAATGAGGGACTCTTCTCTCTTCTTGGTAAGCTTTAGCAAAAATAATCTCTATCAACTAAGATAACATCAAAGTGAAATAAAAAGCAGAGGAAAAGGCAATGAGTAATATAATCTGAAAAAAGAAAAAGAAAGGAACAAGGAAGTCCCTCCATGCCCCCTCTCTTTACTTAGCATTCATACAACTAAACCAAGTTTCCATTCTTTTAAATATAGAAAATCAATTTGAATTGGCCTGTGAGCAAATTTGCAAAATCATTACCTACCTGCTGTAAATTTAACAAGTATGAACTATGTATCCAACAACTCTGCTAATGTCAGCTTCATGGTTTTTCTTGCTATCCCTAAAGGGAGAAATAATGCCTTCCTTGAAAGTTTATCTCATTATGGGATTATACATCTTTCTGTTTTTCTGCTTTATCCCCTTTATAACTGTGGTAGTATGACAAATATTTAAATAGTTCCATTGTTAAAAATTATATCATGGAAAATTTATTTAACTAGTAGATGTAGCCTCTTCCAATTATTTTTAAGCTATTCTCAAACAATAAAATATATTCGATACAGAGAGAAGAGAGAAAATTCGTCTTCATTTTATCTTTTGACATCTAACGGTATCAAGGATATAATGAAAATTACACTGAAGGATTTTCAAAGACTTTACAAAAGTGGGCTAACTCATCTATAACCAAAGTGAAAAGTGAATTCTTTCTATTAAGTCTCAAAAGACCAAAGTGTCAAGTCTACTATGAAGATTTTCCCAAGTAGCCACCCATTCTAGATTTTCTTGTTGAAGACTGGTGATGCCTACAATAACAGTACAGAGTGCTATGCCTTTATACTAGAAGGAAATAAATAGAAGGAAATAAATCTTGATCCTGGTTCGAAAAGCGGTTCAGAGGAAGCATAAATGACACAATAGAAAAAGGTATACAGACTTCTTTGGCATCCATTTATTCAAACAAAACAATATGTGTTTCAACTTCATTCACAAATTGTTTCAACAATTCCCTGACTCATCCAAAACCCCTTTCCAGGAATATTTGCCATTTTCAGATACATGAAGCAGAAAGATATAATTTCCATGTTAGAGTCCAGTCAGCCCGAGTCCACATTTCCCTTAGGTAAGTGACTCACTCCTTCCTCAGTGTGTTCATCTGTAGTTAGGAATTATAGGGTCCCTTAACATCTACCTACAGTAGGAGATACTCACAGGTTGCCATATCCTAGCAAAGGAACAAACTACACCAAAAGAAGGTGGAGAGCAGATATCACTCTGTGCCTGATGGGAGTGGCTGCCAGTGAAGCTACAGCAAATCATGTGACATATATTCCTTCCAGCGCTTCCACATGTCGGAGAAACAGAGAAAACTGTTCGGCATCATCCCAGCATGGAGCATGGATTTAAATGAGGACTTTCTTTTTAATTTTATTTATTTAATTAGTGTGTGTGAGTGTGTGTGTGTGTGTATGTGTGTGTGAGTGTGTGTGTGCTGTGTCTGTGTCTGTGTCTGTGTGTATCAGAGGGCACTGTGTTTCCCTGTGGAACGCCAAGGGTGACTTCAGGAATTACTAGGGATTGCTTCTACTTCCTTCTTGATTCGCTCTGGGATTTCCCAGGCTCCCCCAACTAGAGCCGGAAATGAAAGCTGCGGCCATTTCTGTGTGTTTTTTTCATGTGGGACCTGGGATCTAAACTCAGGACCTTCTGATCCTAAGACTCTGTTACAAAGTCTTAATCCCTGAGCCATCTTTCCAGCCCAGGACTTTCTTGATAAAAGAGAAAAGTTATCAGACCCAGGAGAGATTGATACAAGCACAGTAGATTCGTTGAAGGTCACAGACATTGTATCTGAATTGAATCACTTTTATCTAAAACAATAAAACAAAAAAATTGGGACAGGTTGGGGAGATGGCTTAGTAGTTAGAGACTTCATCTCAAAAGCAGAAGGACCCTACTTTGGATCCCAGCTCCCTAGTAAAAATTCGGTGGTGAGATGGCAGTGACACCCTGAAAGTGAAGCTTGGGAGACCCCAGAGCAAAACATTGAGGAGAGGAGGTAGAGCCATCCAGGACTTCAATTTTGGACCTCCACGAGGGCAAACCTACTTTAATACCATCTTACACACACACACACACACACACACACACACACGCATGCACGCATGCACGCGCGTGCGCACACACACATACACACACATATGAGGGAAAAAATCTTTATGGAGCATGTATCAACTTATTTTATTTTATTATTATTCACTCAGCAACACATAGCAACTACTTGCTTAGCATCAGCATTGTATTAAGTAATTTAGCAATCTGGCAATGTTTGAGCGTATAGAGTGTATGTGTTCCAAGGAAAGATTTGTCTATTTTCTGTACAGAGGAGCATCTGTAGTATCCACAGGAAGTGCTGATGGAAGTTTGAAGCCAATTCCCTGTTGACACTGAGCTATGACTTTATCCCATACTCCCTCTGTCCTCCTACATCCCATCCCACAGAGATGTACAGCTGTCTGGGACATCTGATGTATGCAAACAAACAAACAAACAAACATTTTGTTTGCTTGTTTGCTTGTTTGTTTGTTTGTTTGAAATATATGAGGCCTCCTCCCCATCTGAGGTTTCCTTCCCTTCAGTACAAGCCTAGAGAGTAGATCTAGATGTAGAAGGATAGAATCCATGGATGTAACTATACAGATTTGGGTCCAGGTGCTTCTCAGATTAATGGAAAGGCCAGCTGCCAGCTTTTAAACACTTGGAGTCTGAAAAGTGCTATTGTCTTTCTGGAAGAGGTAGAGACCAGCACCCGTAATTTAGCAGGGCTCTATTGTGACCACTTACATTTACCACAATGGAGATTATGGTTTCCAGTCTCCTTTTATTTTACATTTATTCCCCCACTGTACCAAAGCTTTATAAAGTTAAATAAATCATCAGTCTTCTACTCAATTGCATTTTTTTTCTAGCCACATAGACACCAGTAATTTATAATCCTAGGATCCAAAGACTATCTTATGAATGTGAACAGAATTAGAACGTGATTTGAAATCTCATTTACATCATTAAAATCCTATCATTTGTCAATGAAGCCTACATGTGCACACCTTTGGGCTAGCTCTGTCCCTCCCCATACATGATGACCATGTGTTAGCTCATAAATTCACTTTGCAATTACAATGCATCTTGCTCTTGAAATCCATCCTTTTCCCTTTTCCATTCTTTATGAATCAAATAATCTCTCTCCAAAGGTACACATTATTCTTTCTTGAAATGCTTTTTTCAATCTCTGTTCCAGGCATTTTGTTGGCAGTAGACTAACTAGGGGTACAGAAATGAAACATGCACCATACATTGGTTTCTGTTCTGCTCATGAAGCCTAGAGGAAGAGGAAATAACTAACTGCACAGCGAGAACAGTGGGCATAGGAGTCATTTCCCTCCAATCCCATCTCCTCTCTACCATTGCTTTGAATTAAGTAGGCTGGGGAATAAATAAACTCAATGCCCTTCCTTTAAAAAATAAAAAGAGGAGGAGAATCAATAAAAGAAAATAGTTTATACGAAGGTACCAAACAATTTTTTCTTCTCAATGTGTTAAGAGAGACTAAGCCATGACTGGGTACTCTAATTCTTTACTGAACAATTTTTTGAGGATTAAGGTAGAGTTTATTAGAGGAGAGAAAGAACGGAACTCATGGACTCCAGACATGGAGCACTGGAGGACTCATGAGCTCTAGGCACGGAATCCATGGAGCTGGAAGAGAACTCAAAGTCCAGACATGGAATGCCATGAGGGGCAGGTGTCCTTTACTGAACAAATTTACAGTGTCTAGTTTGTTATTTGAACAAAGGCAAGTGCTCATGCTGGCCTTTTTGTGGGCCTATTTGTTTTGCATTTTAATAATATATTTATTCTTCAACAATCTCATTCCAAACAAATCAGTTCATAAGTTTCCTGCTGATATTCCAGACCCCACCTCTCAAACTCATGCAAGCCTCAGTTGTGTTTCTATGTGAGATTGTGGAAATATGCTTCCGGGATATGTCATCCCAATCAAGCAAGCTCTGCACCCTGATTATCATGTGAGGTGAGGCTATTGACTTTATTTTTTTTTTTCTGTTTTCACACATATATGAGGGATTGTACATGGGAGACATGAAGATATGTAGAAGTCAGGATTGCTACCACCAACCGTCCCAATCACTCCTTTCATTTTGAGGCAGAGTCTGTAATCAAACGATGAGTTCCCTCATCGTGCTAGTCTTGCTAGTCAGTTTCCTCTGGGGATTCCTAGTCTCCTCTTTCTGAGGCTGGAGTTACAGGCTCAGCACTGCACGCCTCCAGCACTGTGCATACTATTCTTTTCCTTGAGTGGGAACACTTAATCTCTGAACTGTCTCCATATGTCAGTACTGACTTTTGTGTGGAACAGCTAAAACAAAATGTACCAAATAACTAAAATAACAAAGGATGTTCCAAAAACATGATTTAAACTAGATAGCAGCCATATACCTTGTAATTCATTCGTCAACTTAAAAGTATATATAAATTGATAGCTTCTAGTACATTTGTAATACTACACAAGCATCAACACTTTATGATTCTGAAACACTTTTCTTATCAGCAGTTACTCTCATGTTCCTCCCTTTCCCATCCCTGGGAAACATTAATGTTTGCATGTTCTTGCATCTCCTGGACATTTCAGATTGATGCAATCATATAACATGCACCACTGTGTTATCTGAGTTTTTCACATGCACATTTTCAGGGTTTGTCTTATAATCTATATCAATTGTTGCTGTTTTCCCAATAACAGTGTATACGTTTCAGACTTCAGTGCTTAGCAGTTTTGATGCAGATATTCCACATGGAAATATATCCTTTCGCACACAAAATAATCTATTTGCTTTTTTCCATTGGGAAAATATGCTACCTCTGAATCCATACTTATATTTAATCAAAATACATACTAGAACACAGAAACACAAGCAGTGCATTGATTTATCTACAACCGATAAATAAAACTGCTGCAAGAAGAACGTCTTCATATGATGCAATACTACTCTGATGACTACCATAACCAAATTGCATATTTATTTTATTGACACAGTTGTGTTTTTCAAAACATCCATTCCTAACACTTTAATAATTTAATTTATAATGATATGTCATATTCCTTAGAATGCTTTATATTTAATTTAGGGAATTAATATATAATTTTATTACACAAACAATACCTGGAAGACTGCATATAATGTGCATATGTATGTATATACATATATATATTTGTGATCTTCTTTCTTATCCTAAGAATGTACAATTTTCAGAAATCATATGTTAAAACAATAATACCATATATGTTGATTTTTGAGGTAGAGACATATGTATGTTGACACTTTATCTCATTTTAGTACCATCCTCTAAATGTACTCTAAATATTTATTATAGATAAATATAATTTGTTCAACCATTGAATTACTGATGTCCATTTGGATTATTTCCTGTGTGGGACTAAGAGTTTTTCTCTTTAAACTTTTACTGCTTTGTATGTGTATGTGTTTGCTTGTGGAGTTCATGTGCCTGTAGAGGCCCAAGAGTGACATCAGGAATCATCCCTGATTGCTTTATCTCTTTATTGCTTTGCTCTGGAGTTCCCCAGGCTCTGCTTTCTAGGGCTGGGAGTGCAGGTCACTCTCATTTCTGCCTGTCATTTTTATGTGGAATCCAGTGATCCAAATTCATGTCCCCTGAGCCATCTCTCCAATCCCTTTTCAGACTTGTCTCCTGGCTAGAGTCAGATGCGTGGCCATGCTGAAGGAAGAGCCCCAAAGACAAGGGAACTCATCACGGCACAGCACAGTTCACTCTCTGGGAAGGACTGGACTCTCCAGACCTTGCAATCCTCATGGTGCAGCTGTGCTTCACTTGCGGACCATGAGGGTTTCTAGAAATACATCACTAGGCAATTTCACCAGTGTGAGAACATCATAAAGCAGGCTCAAAGAAACTTAGCCTGCCTTAGGCAATCACTCAGTGTTGCCTTTTGATGTGATCAAGGTAAACATGAGATGTGCAAGAAGACCTCACCTTGTACCACATGAAAACCCTTTAGGAATAAGCAAGATCCTTGATTTTTTTAATATGTAAGTAATATGGTATAGCAATAAAAAGTATGGTTTAGAAAATACACAGCCAGTAACATAGTTTCTTATTATAAATTTCTTATCATGTACTATGCATAACACTATAAGCTATTATATGACTAGAGGCCAGTGGGTTTGTTTATACACCGAACCTCAGCACAAGCACATGAGGAACGTGCTTCTCTGTGCCATTAGCATTAGATTATAGGTAATCTTCATCTCAGTTATGTACGCCATCATATACAGTCCATTTTTTGATGAAAATGTTACTGTGCATGCCTTTTCACTTATTCTGTCTATCTTCATCAGCACCATCATAACCTACAGCTGCATCATTCTCCATCAATACCATGTTTAACATCCTCACACAAACAGAACAACACCATCCATATCGGCTACAGAGCACCTTGGTTATTTCTTGTTCTTGTGCAGACTCCTTGCAAAAAAAAGAGCATGGCTGTGGGAGAAGTCATTCCTTCTTTCAGTATTGAAGTATTAAAGGTAGACCGAGTCAAGGAAGGGCGAAGAATAAATAAGAGTAGTTGTGATGGTTGATAACAAGTACACTTGGCTGTTCAGTCCTGCAGAGTCTCCACTGTGCAGCCACAACATACCTAAACTTTCATTTATGGGATGGAATGGGAAAGAATCTTCTTGCTAGCTCTGTCTTGGCCTGTACATTCCACTGTTCAAAGACAACCGTGCCAAGCCTTCACTTGATTGCACTTCCATAATGTGTAATGTGGTCTCACCAAGGCCTCTCTGGAAAATAGAATCTCAGGAGTCCAGGGTTCTGACTAACATGGGGCATCCAGTATCCCCTCGGAAAATTACCTGCCAGAATTTCCTATCTGTGATGCCGGTGATGGTAGCAACAGCATCTGGTTTGACCCCGTGGCGTCAACCATGGAACCGGTTTTCAGCTGAGGAACAAAGCATGAAGCCAAGACCTGGGAAAGGGAGACAATAGGCGCGTGTATGGCTCAGAGCATGCTAAGCCCATGCTTCTATATCCATATCCATGCATTACAGATGCACGCCCATCTTCAAGGCATGGATCTCATACTAGAACAAGACGTTTGCAAGTCCTTTTCAAGCTGCTGAAAAATTGTATTCTGAAAACACTTAAAGAAGTCAGTTTGACCTTTATTTAGTTAATAGGTCAGCCTTTATTTAGTTAAGGTAAGCCCTGAGGAAACATGTACATTATCTAATTGATGTGCATAGACATAGTTACGTAGTTGTTGGGAGAAGCCTATAAGGAAGATGAATATGACGGAGAGATAAAGAGAGACAGACACAGAGAGAGAGAGAGAAGGAAAGAGAGAAAGAGAAAGCTTTTCGTGTTTGGCAGACTTTCGAGATAGCAAGAAATGTGCCTCTCTCTGTCAGCTCTTCCAGAGATGTGGTATATCCAGTTCCCTTAGCTCCCATCCCTTAGCTCCTGGTGTTTGTATAAAATCTCTTTTCAGCATAATGAATTGTAATCAAGAATCATAAGCGTGAATAAACTCCTTGTTGTATTATATAATATCAGAGCAACTGGACAGTGAATGAAACATGCTATATCTGCTTAATTCACATCATTGGCCCTGGGGTGTCTGAAGTTCTAGTCAACATCATTCTTGCCCCATATCCATTTTAACTGTTCAGGGCTGCTTTGGTAGTAGGATGACCTAGATACTCAGTCCCAAAAGTCTGAATCCTTGGTTCCCTTGAGATATTGAATTTTCAGTTTTACTATTGCATGCTGATAGATTAACATCAGAACATCCAAAATTTGATTCTTATCAGACTTTTCTTTGGACCCATTATGATACAAAAGGCATACCTATGTATTCACGACTGTTAGACTGTTAGAATTGATTATGCCTTCTCAATAAGCTTTCTTTTCCTGTTGGTTTTTCACTGGTTTTCCTGTTGGTTTTTCACTGGTATTAGCATCCCAAAGTTTCCAAATGCTATCTATTGCCGCGTCCTTATCCAACCATGTTGTTTGACAAGGTCCAGCATGAAGAAAACTACTTCAAGAAAGAGTTTTCTGGAAAAAAGGACACGGTTTATTTAGAAATAAATATAAAAAATATGGGGATTGTCAGGCCTAAGCCCACTTTCTGGAGAATGACACCTTAGCATCTAAATGGGCAATTGCTGGGTGCTAAGGACCCCTGCCTTTTTGTAAATTGAGTTTTGCCTCTTGCTTGCATAGACACTGACAGGTGAATTCCTCCCTTTGGGAGTTGAGGTTACCTCCTATCTGTTCTTAGATCTCTTGTTTTTCTCAGGACTGGCTAGGTTATCATCTCCCCCTACAGTACCTTCTCTATACATTTGAGGTATGTTAATGCACAGACCAGGTAACTCTGTTTCTAAACATTCATTGTCTGTTCCTTTTTAGCAACTAAGTGTCATGCCTGCTTTTTAACCTTGCCTGAGGATGTCATGTCTGGTCCCACACAAGTAAATTCACTTCTGCCCTTCCTTTGTTACCTGGAATGAATACGTTTTACATAATCCTGCAAGGAATTTGATCCTGCTCTTCTTTGATGTTTCCTAAGTATGAAGCGACACCTTGTAGCGACACATTGTCTGCCCTTTTACCCTAGATTTTCTAAAATATATAAACTTTGCTAAAAACTTGAATAAATGAATTCAGATTCACTCAGCCCTGAGTTGGGTGTCTGTTCTTCACCTCCTCCGACTCCTTGTCCACCTAGCAGGATCCTGGATCCAGGCTGCAGCTGAACTGCAGCAAGCAATAATTTCTAGTTAAGTGGTGATATTTCTTGCCTACCTTTGGCTAAAGAATTTTGAGACTATAAACTACTGCACAACTGGAAACTTAGGAAGGGACTATGATTTCTACTCTTGCAGGTGATGTCAATTGCCTAAAACATCAAATTTGACTTTTTTTATATCTACTAAGCTAGTTAGGTTTTGTCTTTCATTTTGTTCCTGTGGTAAATTTAATTGATATATTTCAATAAAATTCTATGTTCTTGAAATAAGTCTATTTTTGTCATGATATGTTATTCTTTGTATATTTTGCTAGACTTGATTTACCAATATTTTGTTCAGGCTTTGATATTTTTGTTCTCTACTTTTTGGTATGTGAATAAATGCTCTGTTGATGTTAATTAAATACTTTTAATTTGATATCCTTGCTATGAGCAATTTGGGAAGACAGCTTTCTTTCTCTACTGTCTGAAAGAATTTAGCTAAAAGTGAAAATGGTTCTTCCTTAAATACTTGCTAAAGGTCATCAGTGAAACTATGTGGGTCTGCTGTTGGCTATGACAAGGTTTATTTCTCTCTTCCTTTCTCTCTCTCTCTCTTTCCTTTGTCATTCTGACTGGGGTGAGATGGAATTCAATGCCTTTTTTTTCTTATTTTCGCTTTTATTCATTGATGAATGTTACTCCTTGACATTGTCATACATGTATACAAAACTTTCCTGTTTACTCTCCCTCTGCTGCTCTGTTTCTTGCTCCCATCCACTCCCCTCCTCCCCTTTGTAGCTTTCTTTCCATGAGCAAGTGCTTTTACTTTGCTCTGTGTATCTTGGGTTTAGATAAGGCCACTGTGCAATTCTGGGGCTGGGATTCTGGTGGGTCCCCTCTGTACTCACCACTAAGTATATTTATCCATCCTTCGGAACATGTGGCTGGATCATTGTTCATGAGAACTTGTAGGGCCCGCTGTGTTTCCTATGTCTTTATAGCAGATCATTGGCAATGTAGATTGCTTGAAGGTATGTCAGTGACAACCTGTTATAGTTTGTGATTGTCATAGTTGTGTATATCTTGGAGGATGAAATTCACAACCTCTTTCCCTGTCTTCTGTCTCTTATATTCTTTTTGTCCACACTTCACAGACATCCATGAATTTTTGGAATCAGAGTGCATGCTATGTTGAAGAAGAAATTCTCCATCTTCATTTCTTCTTGGGACCTTACATGACAATGGTTCTCTGTCTCCCACCAATCATGTTGATGTGCATGCTCTCTGTTTAGAGCTTTCAATTATTAAGGTATTCTTTCTGCTTACTCTTCTGTGATGGTCCCTGATCCTTCAGGGGTAAGAGTTGGCAGACTTCCTGGAGTTAAATGCTCATAGTTATCTGTTCTGTGATTCCTACCATGTACTGCAAAGAGAAAATTTTAGATTGGAGTTTGTAAGTTGCATAGATCTTCAGGTTTAATGGTTTTATCTGCATATAAGAGAAAAAAAGTGGGCCCACTTAATTGTGAATTCCATGGTTTCATTTTCATTAATAACTAAATAATATTCTAATGTGTACATTTTGTTATCCATTCATCATTTGATAGACATCTTGGTTTATTCGATTTTCTTGTCCATAGACACACAATAAACATAAGTATGCACCTATCTCTTGTGAGATGTAGAAGAATTTAGGAATAAGTTTAGGAGTGGAATAGCTGGACCCTATAGTATCTAGGTTTTTTTTGAGAAATTTCAACAATAATCTCTATGGCTGTACCAGTTCATACTCCAACCAAGTAAAGATTTCTCTCTTCCCTGATCTTTGACATTGCTTTTTGTTTTAAATTTTAGCCATTCTGACTGGGATAAGAGGAAATCTTATAACAGTTTTGTTGCATAATCTGAAATGGTATGGTATGGTAATGAAACAAACAATGTTTACATTTCTCTGGATCATTTTGACTATACTGAGTTATTTGTGCCTCCATTTGAATTTTAGGCTTTTTAAAAATTTCTGTGAAGAATTGCATTGGAAGTTTGACCAAAATTTCATTGAATCTGTATTGCCTTCCATAGGATTAGTCATTTTCAAAATATTAATCCTGCCTGTGCAGAACAATAATCAATTGTTATTCTGATGGTCTTGCCTTCCTATGTAACATTCCCTTTCTCTTTTGCAGCTTTTAGAGTTTTTCCTTTTACTCTGTTTTTAGTGTTTTTTAAAAGATGTTTTTCGTGTTTTAACAACAACATATCATGAGGAGTTTCTTTCCTGGTCCTGCCTCTTTGGGGTTCTGTATGCTTCTTGTATCTCTCTGTATGGGCATCTCCTTTTCTACATTAGGGAAGTTCTCCTTTATGACTGAGTTGGAAATATTGGTTCCTGTCTAGTGTCTGTTTTCACTTTTATTTGAACAGGTGTGCATTACCAGGCATGTGTTCCCTGATGATAAGAGGAACTTAGAATATATTCAGAGAGTAATCGGTCACCCAAGGTCATTAGTTGCTTCCTAAATTTTTCTTGTCAGAGATCTTGTTGTTATACCTTGCAGCATAACTGGGTAGGGACACTGATTGCTTTTTTTCCTCATTAATTTTCTTCCTGACCCTTATTTATCATATTTCCTTACTCCCCTCCCCTTATAAGTTTTCTTTCTAAAATTTTCTTTCCAATTTTTAGGCTCTTCCTCTACTGCCTGACTTACTTTCTTTTGTACTTTGGCACTCACAGTTTTAAACCTAGATTCTGTATGTGACAGAAAGCATAGTACTTGTCTTTTTAAATTCGGCTCATTTTGCTTAACGCAATTATTTCCAACTCTATTCATTTTCCTGCAAAGGGCATATTTTTTATAATTATTATTTATGCTTGATTATTGTAACCTGGTACAGTCACTATGAAAATTTGTAGAACTGACTCAAAAAATACTACCTTTCAATGTAGGCATATCACTCTTAGTTATTTTATCTAAAACATACCACAGAAATAACTGCAGTCATTGTCGTTGCATGGAGAAACCCTAAATGTCTATTACAAATGAATGGAAAAAATGCACTTGGCACATATACACCAAAGAGAGGTTATTGTGAATAAAACTTCTAAAATATACTGGACATTTATTCACAAACCTTTATGTGGTCATCTTTCCATTTCTCTTTAGTAAATAGCCAGCAGAGTTATTATAGGTCACATTGTGAGTCAGATTATAGTACTTGAAAACATTACTAATCTATTTTCCAAAGTGCAGTACTATTTTACAATCCCATCTGTAGGAAACTAGTGTCCCTTCTCTCTACAACTTTGTTGTAATCAAGTTGTCAGTTTCATTTTATGTGGCCACTAATGGATGTGTTGTTGTGTCATTGTGGATCTGATTTACTTTTCCCCAGTGACTAATGATGTCCAACAACTTTATGGTTTTGGCAATTCATCGGGATTTTTTCTTGTCAAAATATATATTGAAATATTTTCTCCCATTTTGTTGAGTTGTTGGCTTAGTAACACCATCATTGTTATTGAACTTTAGACATGTATTATTCTGAACATAAGTCATTAATCAAATGTAGGCTTTGAAAATGCTTCATTTTTATGTTCTGAATTTTCTTTTAAAATTTAAAATTTCTTCGGTCTTCCACAGTTCGGTACAAGTATATTGTGCTTTGATTCCATCTCTCCTATTATTCTCTTATTACCCCTCCCTATTCCCTTTTACTTCCATATCTCTTTTGTTTGATTTAATGTTTTGTGATCAACTGCATTTAATTAGTTGGGTTGCATAAGCAACGGGCAATTTACCAGTGACTCTGTTACTGAGGATTATGATTTCGTCTCTCCCAGCAACCATTAACTGTTTATAACTCCTCCTCAGGGAGAAGTGGGGTCTATTGAGCTTCTTTCCAATCCACAATAAGATGCTTATGGACTTAATCTTGTGCAAGTTTACCACTATGAGTTGCCACTATGAGTTTGGGATGAAACAGCCATGAAATGTCCAGTAGACAGAGTTTGACTATATTGCCTCCCATTCTCCTGCTCTTACACTCTTTCTACCCTTTCTTCCATCATATTCCCTGAGCTTTTTTTAAGGTTGAGTACTCAGCAGTCATTTATTTTCAGTAGATTGATCAATTACGAGTCTTCACTTTAATCTCTGCCCAATACAAAGGGAAGTTTCATTTGACTAAGGTTAAGAGAAATAGTAATTGTGAGCATAAGCATAAATAGGCAGAAGACAATTTGAAATCAGGTTTAATTGGCAAGATTACTCTAGTAGGATTTCTACTCTTGGACCCATGATTTTCCAAAAAACATGTGTTTTGACTTCATTTGCAGTGTCAGGCATGTATTCCCTCCTGTTTTGTTAACCTCAATTCCAAGCAGAATATGATTGGTTACCCCCATAACAGTAATGCCATTAATGCACAAATGGATGCATCTTGCCTGACTAGCTGGTACTGTAATTCTTAGGCTCCACAGCTGGATTAGGCATTTGATAACTTCTCTCCCCTGGAAGCCTGTAGAGCACTTTCTAGGATTATAAAAGTTAGCCAACAAAGAGGAAGCATCCAGTTCAGTTTTAGCTTCGTTCTAATCTTTTATTACACCCAAGGTATGTACTGCCTCAAACAATAAACTCTTACCATCTAGTTCTTTTGGACAACCAATAGCAATATAATAGCCTATACAACTGTGTGGACCAAAAGTGTGTTTTTGAGCCACAACTTGTAGAAGGCTATCCTAATATGTCTCTTTTCTATTTTTTATTAATTTTAAGAATGTGTGTGTGTGTGTGTGTGTGTGTGTGTGTGTGTGTGTGTATTGGAGGGTACTGTGTATATCTGTGAAGAACCAAGAGTGGCTTTGGGAATCATGTTTGTGGAAATCATGGATTGTTTCCCGCTTGGATTTTCTAGGCTCTGCCTTCCATGGCTGGAAGTGTAGGCAAGTTGCCATTTCTGTCTAGTTTGTTATGTGGGATCTGGGAATCCAAATTCAGGTCTTTTGCTTGCAAGGCAGAATCTTAACCTGTGAACCGTCTTTCCAGCCCATGTCTCTTTTTAAATTTTTTTAAATATTCTTTTTTAAATTTTTCATTTATTTATTTATTTATATTATTTATTTATATTTATTATATATTTATACATTTACATATTATATATTATATTTGTATATTATATATATTATTTATATTATTTATTTATTATATTAAATTTTTTAAGTAGCATTTTTTTTAAAAAATATTTTTTAAACTTTGCTGTGTGTATATGTGAGTGTGTGTGTGTGTGTGTGTGTGTGTGTGTGTGTGTGTATAGGTGTGTCTGTGTGTGTATCAGAGGGCACTATGTGTACCTGTGGAGGACCAAGGGTGACCTCAAATCTAACCTCCTCCTTTCTTTGCCCTGGGATTTCCCAGATTCCACCCACCAATGATGGAGGTGCAGGCCACCACCATTTATGCCTGACCTTTTTATGTGGGACCCAGGATATGAACTCAAGACCTTCTGCTTGCAAAGATATATCTTAACTCCTGAGCCAGTTCTAAGTAGTATCTTTTGGAGCAAAATGTTTAAATTTACCTTTAGACTTTTTTTGTGCTATATTGGTTAGATGTCATATTGTATTAGTTGTTTTCCTAATTGCTCTAGACAGACAAATAGCATTCTAAGATGAATGGTTTATTCACCTGGCGGATTGGTGGTTTGTCACTGTATAAGGTAGTTCTTTGGTAGTGGGAACAAGTAGCAGTTGGTTGCTCACATTTTAGCTTACCAGGTCTCAAGACCAAGCTGTAAACAGGGCCTGCTATAATCCTCCAGGTCAGGCTTTACCTTGCAGCATTTCCACAGCTTGAAAACCAACATTACCAGTCAAGAACCAAATATTTAAACACATGAGCTCATGTGGGACATTTCACATCTAAACCATATCATCTACCTGAAATTTTCATCTAACAAGAGATCTAACCACATACATAGGAGTATAGTATTCTTGGTTAGGAAGAATATTATTCCTTCTTGTTAAATCAAACCATAAACTTAATGCAACTCAAATGAGACGTGAATATTATTTTGTATTTTGTTTTGTTTTGTGTGACAAGCATTTACAGATTTGAAGGAAAATACATAATCACAATGCTGAGCACAAGTTGACTTGTAATTTTCAGGCACCAGACAGTAAGAAGAAAAAGTACAGGCACAGGGCTATCCTACAGGGTCCTTGGAGAGTGAACACTCTTCAGCCACCAAAAAAGTTTCCCTTATGACTAACATCTTTAATGCTTGATAAGATTTGTGTGTATTTATAAATCAGAACTAATAGATTATTTTAGAGTTCAGAGTCTGCATTGCTTCACTTTTATAGCACATAGATCAATATGTGTTTGCAAATATATGTTTGTAATGTTGTTCTCAGCATTGTAATGTCAAATAATAGCTTTAATGTCCTAAAAATGCACTTCCATCACTTATCCATCATCTTTCTTCTCCCACTATCCAAACCCTAGTAATGCTTGGTGATGTCAATCTTCATAGTTTTCCTTTTCCAAAATAACACACTGCTGGAGTCCATAAAGTATGCAGTCACTTCCCTGGCTCCTTAACTCAGCAATACACATTTATGATTCCCCTGTCTTTTTGTGACTTGACAGTTCATTTCTTTTTATTGCCAGACAATATCCCATTGAATGTATGTGGTACAGTTTATTTATTTTCCTATTGAAGAACATCTTGGTTTTTTCCAGTATTCAATGATTATGAAAGAAAAAAATCTGCTATGAGCATTCAAATATAAATTGCTGCATTAACACAGATTTTAACTCATCAAGGTGAGTGTAATTGTTAGTTATATGGAAAGAGTATTTTTAACTAGGTGGAACACTGTCATACTAACCTCCAAAATGCTTGCACCATTTGACTTTCTTGCCAGCAGTGAGTGAGGTCCTGTTGCCCTTCAGCCTTACTAACATTATGTGTGGACTTTCCTTAGGCCGGTTTTGATTGGTTTACAGTAGCACTGCCTTGTTGTTTCCACTTACAATCTTCATGATATGATATTGAGCACATTTTGAAATTTTTTTTGTCATCTGTGTGTCATATCTTTGGCCCATTTTCTTAGGTTGGCTTGTTGCTTTCTTATTTTTGAGTTTCATATGTTCATATACTTGCATTACAGTACTTTATTAAATATGTATTTAAGTCTTCCTTCTTCTGGTCTTTGTCCTGGCCATTTATTTTCTCACCCTTTTCTTTTTAGAGCAGAAGTTTTAACTTTAATAAAGTTCACTTTATCGATATTGTTTTTCTCTTATAAATCATGTTTACAGATTTACAGTATCTAAAAAACTATTGCCAAACTACTGACACTTCAGGATGTTTAAGTTTCATCTTTAAGATCTATATCTGTGCTCTCTCAAAAGATGCAGGTATCAACCTGGCAGCGTACGGCTGAGCGCTGCACACTCTCTGAGCATCACAGCAGAGGCAAGCCCTGAACAAGCTAAGGAGAATGTCTATTCACATGGGAAGTCCCGGTCCAGGGTACGTGGGACCATGTCCTGAGGAGGTGAACAGGATTCAGAATACTGGTTCAGTGCTTTGGCATCCTTCACATACTGGACAGATGTGCCGTCTAGCAGGTGAGGTGTGCTTCTCTCTCAGCAATCCCTGCAGATAAGGTGTAACCATTTCCCTCAACTCCTGATATTGGGATGAGCTCTTCTGTCGATGTGAACACTGAAGAAAGAATAAAACGCCAGTCTTCCCTAAGCGCCTTGGTTGTATATTTATCGGCAACATGCAGACAAAACCACGATCTCTTTTTTTTTTAACGTGTGCGTATGTTTGTATGTGTATATGTGTGTATCAGAAGACACGGTGTTTGCCTAGGGAGGCCCAAGGATGACATTGGGAATTATCCTGGTTTGCTGCCTTTTCTGCCTGGCATTTTTACATATGATCTGAGATCCTAGGTCAGGTTCTTCTGCTTTCAAGGCAGAGTCTTAACCCCTAAGCTCTCCAGTCCTCTCTTATCTTCTTTGTTTTTCTTTTCATCTCTCTTCATTATTTCTTTCCTTTCCTTTTCCATTCCCATTTCCTTATTTCCTTCTATACCTTCTTTTCTTATGTACTTCCTCTTTCCTTCTTACTTCTTGCCTTTCATTCCAGTTACTATTTCCCTTTTTACCTCTCTACTTCCTTCACTCCTTCCTTCCCTCTTCTTTCTCCCTTCCTTTTCCTTCTTTCTATTCTCCCTATTTCTTCCTTACTTCCCTCCCTCCCTCTTTTCCTTCCTCTATCCTTCTGTCTTTCCTTCCTCACGTTCCTTCCTTCCTTTCTTCCTTCTTCCTTCATTTTTCCATTTCTTTACCTCCCTTTCTATCTCCTTCCCTTTCTTTCTTTCTTCTTTCTTTCTTCCTTCTTCTTTCTTTCTTCTTTCTTTCTTTCTTTCTTTCTTTCTTTCTTTCTTTCTTTCTTTCTTTCTTTTCTTTCTTTCTTCTTTCTTTTTTCTTCTTCTTTCTTCTTGTTCTTTCTTTCTCTTCTTCTTTCTTTCTCTTTCTTTCTTCTTCTCTCTTTCTCTCTCTCTTTCTCACCTTCCTTCCCTCCCTCCCTCCCTCCCTTCCTTCCTTTCTTTCTTCTCACATGCATATTAAATTACCCAGTATTCATTGAAAGACTATACTATTTGAATTTAATTTTCTGAATTTCCTTTGCCAAATTTTTAGCTCACCATATTTTTGGGTTAATGTGGGCTCTTTGTTCTTTTCTACTAACACACTTTAATCTTCTCTTTCAAAAATATTGAGCCACATTGTTTATTAAAATTGTATACAGATTAATCATTCTTATTTAGGAAATCCAAAACCTGAAATGGTCCAAATTCTGAAATTTTCTGTGTGACTGACTTGATGTGGGTCCCAAGAGGAAAATTCCACATCTGACCTCATGAGACAGTAAAAACTAAAATATGGCTTGAAATTAAATACCGTTTGTTTATATAAATTATAGAAAAGATAACTAAGAAAAACAAATTTTAGATTAGATTTGAGATCCCAACTTGAATTACCTCATGATGTATATGAAAATATTCTAACTTATAGACACTGTAACTTACACACACTCTGGCTTATATACATTGTAACTCTAAACTCTGAAATACTTTTGATCTCAATAAGAGAGATAGATAGATAGATAGATAGATAGATAGATAGATAGATAGATAGATAACCAGAGGGTCTCTCCCTTTGATTAAAATAATTATTCATGTTTGCTATTCATTCATATAATTAACTTTGTTTGCAAACTATGTATCTACCAATATGTCCTCTAACTTATTGAACCCAGACTGCTTATTTTTATGAATTTTACAGTTTTTAAATAAATGTGATGAGAATTATATTTATTTTTTATTCATCCACTATTAATCAGTGAGTAGGTATTCCCAAAATATATAAACAGAAAATTGAAGAATGACAAAATTTATTTTAAACTTATACCACTGATACATCGTTTTTCATGTTTCACCTGTCTTGAAGGTGTGTGACTTCTCACAACTCCACAGGAAATGTAAGTGCAATGTAATATGGATTTTGATAAAAAAGACACCTCTCTGGTCCTCCCAAGAGATCAGTCTGACCAGAAAATTTTTCTTGACAAATTCTGCCTTTTCTCTCTTGCTTTGGTTAGCTTGGCTAAGATTATTTTTTATTTTATCTTTTCAAAGAACCAACTATTTTTCTTATTGATTTTTTATATTTTCTCCGTTTCATTAATATATTACCTAAAAATGATTTTTTTCTTTCCATCTACTGATTTTTTTTATTTATTTTTTTCCGCTCATACAAACTTAATAGGTACCTTGGTCCCCTCCCTCGCTCCACCCCTCCCTGGATCCTTTTACTCCCTCCCCCCTTTCCCCTTTCTTTTTCCCCCTCCCTTTCTCCCATTGTCCCTCCCCCATCCCTGAAGCATCCTTTAGTGTCAATGTCAAACTTGCCTCTGCGTCCTCCACTCTAATGAGGTGTAAGGACTCAGTGGCATTGCCCAGAGGCCTTTCTTGTGTTCACCTTTAGTATAGGAACACTATTGTGGCTGTTAATCCCTTGCTTCTAAGGATCCTAGTGCCTATGATCCATGCTAGACTTTGGTGGGTCAATGATATGTTGGTCATTTGCATGGGTCATGCAAAGTTCTATTATGATTACTTTGGCCCTAACTTGTGTGAAGTATCTTGCATATCGTTGGTCATTTCCATCTTTAGGCTCTGACAATCTTATCGCCCCCTCTTCTGCGAATTTCCCTGAGCTTTAGGATGGGGAGAGATTAGGCTGGCCTGGTTCCTGGTGATTAATATAAGGTCTCTGCTGTTCTGAATTATGGCTTCTTGTTTTTTTTTTTTTTTCTTCTTCCAGTTTTACTGTTCCTGCACCGCCCTAGGCTCCATCCTGATGGGTATTGCATGTCACCTCCTAGCCAGAGATAACGGGCTGTTAAAATAGAGCCTTTTAATAAGAGTAGATTCAAAGGTAGATGGAATAAGAGTAGGAGACCAAGGTGAGGAGGCGGGGTCAATCTCCCATTTACAGGATGGTTACCATCTATCTGCGAGACTCTATGTCCTCCCTGACTAGTGAGATCAAACCCCGTAAGTTGCAAGTGACCAGGAAGGAATTTCTGTGTGCTTAACCAGAAGTCTCATGATTTGCAGTACTTGATGGTGGCCTATTTTCTCTGTTGTAGCATGATTCCCTCTCTCCTCGTTTTTGGTAGAGCCCTCCTTCCCCTTCCCTCCTGTTTATAATCTTTGCAATTACTGTAAGTATTACAGAGATTTATCTTTGAGTATGTAACTACGTGGGTTTGGTACTAGGATCCACCTATTAGGGAGTACATATGGTGCTTAATTTTCTGTGTCTGGGATACTTCACTCAATATAATTTTTTCTTATTCCATCCATTTCCCGGCAAATTTCATTAACGCATCTTTTTTTTGATGGCTGAATCGTATTCCATTGTATAAATGTACCACATTTTCTTATCCACTCATCAACTGTTGGACATTTGGGTTCATTCCATGACTTTGCTATTGTAAAAAGTGCTGCTATGAACATGGTCGTGCTTGTGCTATTGTGGGGAATTTTTGACGTATGGGGGATTATTCCCAGTAGTGGAATAGCAGGGTCATATGGCATTTCAATCTTTAACTTTTTTAAGAATCTCCAGACGGCTCGCCAGAGTAGTTGTATAAGCCTGCATTCTTACCAGCAATGTAGGAGAGTTACCTTCTCGCCACATCCTCTCTAGCATTTAGTGATATTTGTATTGTAGATTTTTGCCATCCTGACCACTGTGAGATGATATCTCAGGGAGGTTTAGATTTGCATTTCCCTGATGGCTAAGGATTTGGAGAATTTTCTAAAGATATTTGTTAGACATTTCAATATTCGTCCCTGGTAAAGTTTCTTTTGAGTTCCAAGGCCTATTTTTTAATTGGGCCATTTGTTTCCTTGATGTTTAGTTTTCTAAGTTCTTTGTGCAATCTGGATAATACAGCTCTATCAGATATGTGGCTAGTGAATATTTTCTCCCATTCTGTGGGTTGCCTTTTTGCGTAGGTTACATCTCTTTAAATGAACAGAAAGCTCTTTAATTTCAAAAGATCCCATCAGGTTGAGTGTTGGTTGGAGTGACTGTGCTATTGGATTTATGATTAAGAACTGTTGGCCTAGTCCAATCAGCTCAAGGGAATTCCCTACCCTTTCAACTAAGGTTTTTATAGTTTCTGGCCTTATATTGAGGTCCTTGATCCATTTGGAATTAATTTTTGTGCATAATGACAAGTACGGGTCCAGTTTTAATCTTTTGCATGTGGACATCCAGTTTTGCCAGCACCATTTGTTGAAGATGCTGTTCTTTTTCCATTGGATTTTCTGGGCCCCTTCATCAAAGATCAAATGGCTGTAATTGTGTGCACTTATATCTGGGTCCTCAACCCTTATCCATTGATCTGTGTTTCTATTTGGGAGCCAGTACCAGGCTGTTTTTATAACTATGGATTTGTAGTATAGACTAAGGTTTGGTATGGTGATACCTCCAGCAGTGTTTTTGTTACTCAGGATTGTATTTGCTATCCTGGATCTTTTGTGTCTCCATATGAATTTTGAGATTGTTTGGTCAACCTCCTTAAAGAATTGCTTTGGGGGGCTGGAGAGGTGGTTCAGGTGTTAAGCCTCTGCCTTGCAGGCAGAAGGTCAGGTGTTAAGCCTCTGCCTTGCAGGCAGAAGGTCCTAAGTTCGGATCCTAGACCCCACTTACAGACTACCAGCGGAAGCGGGGGCAGCCTGCGTTTCTGGTCCTGGTAGGGCGGAGCCTGTGAATTCTGGGATAGAGTAAACAAGGAGGAGGTGGAAGCGTCCATGGTGGTTCCCGAATTCGTCAGTAGTTCTACACACACATACACACATACGCACACGCACACACATACATGCACACATGCATACACACACAATTGAATAAAAATAAAAAAAATTTAAAGAATTGCTTTGGGGTTTTGATTGGTATAGCATTGAATCTGCATATTGCCTTTGGTAGGATGGTCCATTTTTATGATATTGATTCTGCCAATCCACGAACATGGGAGGTCTTTCCGCCTTCTGGTATCTTCTGTAATTTCTTTCTTTAGGGTTTTAAAGTTTTCATTGTAAAGGTCTCTTACTTCCTTGGTTAGGTTTATACCAAGGTATTTCATTTTGGGGAGCTACAGTAATGGGATTGTTTCTCTTAGGGCCTTTTCACTTCTTTCATTCTGGGCATATTGGAAGGCCACTGATTTTTGTATGTTTATTTTGTATCCTGCCACCCTGCTGAACTTCCGTATTAGCTCCAGGAGTTTCCAGGAGGAGTTTTTGGGATCACTCAGGTATAAGATCATGTCATCTGCAAATAGAGATAACTTGACTTCTTCCTTGCCCATTTGAATCCCTTTTATGTCCCTTTCTTGTCTTATGGATCCAGCTAAGACTTCAAGTACAATATTGAATAGAAGTGGTGAGAGGAACAACCTTGTCTAGTTCCTGATTGAAGTGGCAATGCTTCAAGCTTTTCCCCACTGAATATAATCCCTGTTGTTGGCTTGTTGTATACCACTTTTATTACTATTGATAAAGGTTCCTTCCATTCCAACTGTCCCTAGGGTTTTCATCATAAAAGGCTGTTGGATCTTGTCAAAAGCATTTTCTGCATCTATCGAGAGTATCATGTGGTCTTGGATTTTGGATTGGTTTATATGGTGAATTACATTTATTGATTTGTGTATGTTGAACCAACTTTTTGTGCCTGGGATAAAACCTACTTGATCATTGTGAATGATCTTTTTGATATGTTTTTGAATCTGATTTGCTAAGATTTTGTTGAGAATCTTTGCATATGTGTTCATAATTGGCCTATAGCTTTCTTTTTTAAGTGTATCTTTAGTAGGTTTGAGGATTAAGGAGATATTAGCCTCATGGAAAGAATTTCGTAGTGTTCGTTTCTTTGCTATTTGATGGAACAGTTTAAGGAGTATTGGTGTTATTTGTTCCTTAAATGTCTTAGAACTATGTGCTGAATCCATCTGGTCCAGGACATTTTTGGTTGGGAACATTTGAGATTACATTATCAGTTTCCTCATATGTTATAAGACTATTTACATAATTCAAAATTTCCTGATTCAATTTAGGTAAGTTGTGCTCACTTAGGAATTCATCCATTTCTTTTGTGTTATCAAATTTCACAGAGTGCAAGTTTTTGAAATATGACCTTATAATTCTTTGAATTTCTTGTGTATCAATAGCGATACCTCCACTTTCATTTCTAATTTTGTTTATTTGGGTTTTCTCTCTCTTGTTTTTGGTTAATTTAGCTACAAAATTCTTTCTATGAGGCTAATATCGCCTTAATCCTAAATCCTAAATCTTATTGGTTTTTTTTCAACAAATCAGGTTTTTGACTGGTTGATTCTCTGTATCATTTTCCTAATCTCAATTTTTGATATTTCTCCCCTGATTTTGCTAATCTCCTCTCTTCCACTGCATTTGGTATCGATTGCTCTTGTGTCTCTAAAGCTTTAAGTTGCATTGTTGTTTGTTTGCAATTTTTCTATTTTTTGATGTAGGCATTAAGAGCTATGAACTTATGTCCCACAGATTTTGATAAGATATATTTTTATTATCATTCACTTCTAAGAAATCTTGAATTTCCTTTATAATTTCTTCCTGAATCCAATTCTCATTCATCATCATAGTGTTTATTTTCCAGGGGATAGTGTATTTTCTGTTCTTCATTGTGTTGCAGATGTCCATCTTTAGACCATGATGGTCTAATAGGGTACAGGCTAGAATTTCAACTTTCCTGTATATGTGGAGATTCATTTTGTGGCCCAATAGGTTGTCTATTTTTGAGAAAGTTCCATGTGCTGCTGAGAAAATGTGTATTCTTTGGTGTGTAGATGAAAAGTTTGATAGAGATCTGCAAGTTCCATTTCAGTAAGAGTTCGATTAAGTTCCAATGTGTCTCTATTAGGTTTTTGACCTGTTGATACATCCCATGTTGAGAGGGTGGTATTGAAATCCCAAGAATTATCATGTTGGGTTTGATTTCTTGCTTTAGATGCTGTAGAATTTGCTTAATGAACATGGAAGAGCTTGTATTGGGTGCATATATGTTCAGTATTGTGAAGTCTTCCTGGTGAATTGTACTTGTGACTAAAATGTAGTATCCATCTGTGTCTCTTATGATTTTTTTTTTTTGGTTTAAAGCCCACTTTGTCTGATAGCATAATAGCTACCCCTCTTGTTTCCTGGTTCCATTAGCTTGCAGATTTTTGGACCAGCCTTTTATTTTTAGGATGTGCTTATCTTTTGTGGTGAAATGAGTTTCCTGAAGGCAGCAGATGGATGGGTTGTGGTTTCTAATCCAACTTCTTAATACGGGTCTCTTGATTGATGAGTTAATTCCATTTACATTTAATGTTAAAATGGAGAAATTACTTTTAATTATGGACACTTTTTATGTTTAGCATCTTTTGTAAGTGTATTATTTGGCTTTTAGGTTTTGGTGGTATTACACTTCCCTTCTGTCCTCCTGGATATGCTTGTTCTTTTCTTCAACCTTGAGTATCTTTTTAGCATTTTTTAAAGGCCCAGTTTGGTAGACTTGTAATCCTTCAAGTTGTCTTTGTGCTGGAAGACTTTTCTTTCCCCCTAGATCATGACAGATATTTTTGTCAGGTACATCAACCTGGGTTGATATTCGTGCTCATTCAATACTTGAAGTACGTCTCTCCAAGCTCTTCTTGCTTTTCCATTGAAAAGTCATTTGTTATTTTAGTAGGTTTACCTTTAAAAGTGATTTTTTTTCCCTTGAAGCTCTCAACACCTTTTCTTTTTCTTGAATGTGGAGTGTTTTGACTATTATTTGCTGTGGTGAGTTTCTATTTTGGTCATATCTGTTTGGGGTGTGGAATGCCTCTTGTATTTGGATGGGCCTCTCTTCCTTTAGATGAGGAAAGTTTTCCTTGCTGATAATTTAAAAAATTTCCTCAGGTATGGTATTTTGGGATTCTTGCTCTGGTATTCCATGAATGCTCATGTTAGGCTTCTTCAGGGTGTCCCATAACTCTTTAATATTTCTCTCAGTTATCTTTTTGGCTTTAACAACCTCTTCCATTGAGCTGGGAAATTCTTACACTTTGTCTTCAAGATCTGAAATTCTGTTTTCTGCTTCATTAGTTCTGCCAATAAGACTTTCTGTTGAGATCTGAGTTGAAGATAACTTGTCTTTTAGTTCAATTTTAAACTCTGCTTGAGACTTTTTCAACTGCTTTATGCCTATTTTTGTTTTTTAAACTGTTTTTCTCAACTCCTCCAAGTGTCTGTTGTGTTCCTGTTCAAAGTAGTTGATGTGGCTATTTAACTCCTCCCGGATTTCCTCTTTCATAGTATTGATCACGGTGAAGATCATGCTTTGAAAGTCGTTATCTTGGGTCTGGCTTTCTTAGTTATTTTCTGTGAATTTGTTCTGGTTGCAGTCTATTATTATGGGGTTAATTGTTTCTGTGGGAGGTTTGTTTTCTTGGGTTTTGTTTCTCATGGATTTTCACTGTGACTTGGGCATTTTTGTTTTATCTCTTAAGACCTTCTTTCAGTTTCTATGTTTTTTTGACTGAAATGAATTAGTTGGTATTACTTCTTTTGAGCAGCTATTGCTAGTGTTTGCCTTGGAGTTGGGTACGCTTGTCTGTTGTTATTGTTATTTTCTAGATGAAGCTATTAGACTGTTAGTACATCAATTAAGTCAGGTTTAATGGACAGGAGGTGAATATTTGTATGATAGTGCACTTTTATGATTTATTACGTTGGTGATATGTGAGGTTGAGTGGTATAGCCCTTGAAGTTGTATATGTTTTGGGAGTGGCTATATGGAAAAGTTAATTTACAGTGACTAATAATTGAAAGGAACAAGATGATAAAAAGGGGTTTACTTATCTTTGGGCTGGATGTGAAGAATCTCTCCCATGTGATGGATGATTTTAGAGGACTCAGATGTATGGCCTTTGTCCCCTAGAACTTTGCTTGGGTTTTCTTTGGACTCTGTTGAATTCTGAGGAGCAGTGTGTCCTCCCTGGACCTTAAGCATCCTGGGTGGGGACAGCAGAGCTGCTGGTGATGTCACAGTTCACCTGGGACCTGGGGTGTGGGCTAGTGGCCCTCCCTATCCCAGAGCAGACAAGGTGTTGCTCTGGCTGGCCAGTGGGAGGAGCAGGGACAAGTGGGTGATCTGGGGCCTGGGGTGGGCTGGCTGGGGGTATTTACCTGAAGATCAGTATGTCCTCCCTGGACTGTGAGCAGCCTGGGTGGAAAAGGTTCCATCTACTGATTTTAAGTTTGACTTGCTCTTGTTTTTCCAACGCTCCATGGTACATCATTATTTATCTGCAATGTCTCTGATTTTTATTGCATGTTCTTCCAAATAGGTTTAAACTTCCTTTTAAGACTGTTTTCATTGTGACCCATAGGTTTTGGTGTATTATCTTTTCATTTACATTGTTACTAGTTTTTTTTTTAATTCTTTACTGATTCACTGAATACTGTATTCTCTACATGACTTTGCCTATTTTCTGTAGCCTTTCTTGTTATTATTTCTAGTTTTATTCCTCTATTAGCAGATATATAAATTACTTCAATGTTCTTGTTTATTAAAGCTTTTTCTATTTCAATATATATAATCTATTTTAGAGAAACTTCCAGGGAGAGCTAAGAAGGATGTTATTTTTGTAGTGTTTGTACTAAATGTTTTATAGATGCCAATTAAGTTCATTTTTTTACAATATCATTTAATGAAAGCACTTTTGTTTGATTTTGTCAGAATGACTACTGTGAGAGTTGGGTATGTAAATCATGTTCAGTGATTAAAGCCTTTGCTCACAGGAAAAAGACCCTGGTTTCAGATCCCCAGATTCCATGTAAAAATGTCAGACAGATAGGGTGGTGACCTGTAATTCTAACCCTGGAATGCAGAGCCCAGGCAGCCCCAAAGCAAAGCAATATGGAGGTAGTGCAATCTGTCATGGTTCCTGATATCATCCTTGGGTCTCTATAATGATGCACATTCAAATGCTCTCTTGTATACATGCCCCCTGCTTACATACATACTCAAAATAAATACTATAAACTTATACTTCTGCCAGGTAAAGTAGTATTGGCTTCCTTTTCCGGTGAATTAACCAATTTTTCCTCATTTGAGGCGCATGTGTGTTGATGGTATAAAGCATTTATTCCTTTTATGTTGTAGAGATTTTGTATCAACTATAAAAGATGAATTTTGTCATTTTCTTTTCTTTTTCTTTACTGAGGTGACATCTTACTCTGTATCCAAGGTTGGCCTGGAACCCCTGATCTACCCTGGCCTGATATCTCACATTGAACTTTCGGCTTCATTTTCCTGGGCTCTGGGGTACAGGTGTATCCCTCATCTACTGTCTCTGTAATTGCCAAACTAGCTTGAATTAATTTCTTTTTCTTGCAAAAAAAAACACCTTCTACAATATTTGCCTCACAAAGCCAGTAATGGGAACTGACTCACTCTTAAACCTTTTTCATTTTGCTGAATAGTGTATTGAGCTCTAAATAACTTTTATATCATTGTAGAATATTAAAGTAACATCAAAACTTTTTGACAAAACACCTGAAAGGTGACACTCAGGCATCTATTATTTATATTTCCATTAAGCAGTCTGCTTTAATGTAAGCATCTTGAATTTTAGAACAATCTTCTTGCCCTTCCCTGGAAGCATCTGACAGTTTATATTTTGAACTTATTTCATTTAAACAAGAATACATCTTTTAAAAAGTCAAGCCAGCACATTCGTTATTTTCAAATTCTCTGATCATTGTCATTTGTCATTCTCCATAGATATTCTCTCATATCATTCAGTAATTTAGAAAGATACAATCTTTTCAGTTTCTGGAATATTAAGGAAATTATTCCTCTCATGTATTAGACCAAAAAGTAAAAGAAACTTTCTGATAATCACATATGATAATATCACAGCACTTTTAGGCTTAATATATAACTTGGTCTATTCAACTTTATTTATTAAAAATCTTGTGAGCATTTGCCATGCTGTGATCATAAGAACAGGAACTGGTCAGCTATTTCACTAAGGAAAGGTGCTTGTGAATAGACCTAGTGACATGAGTTCCATCCATGGAGCCCTCCTGATGGAAGAAGAGAATAGGCTTTCAAAAGCTCTTCTCTGACCTTCTCATGCAGTGTGGGTGTAAAGTTTCACTCTTTCTCAAATAGATCAAATATTTTAAAAAACAAGAGTAAGAAAAAATAGCACAGTACATTTTACTTTAACTTCCCACAACCTTCAAAGAGGCCTTAAGAAGGGCACATGATACTTGTTTTATTAACCAAAAGACAGAAACTTGGATATATTAGGAAAGTTACTGCAAGATACAGAAACGGATCATGATAGATATCTGACCAAACCTCAGAATGTTCATCATGCCATGCTTTTCCACAGTATCTACACTACATTTTCATTTCGTTTCAGTTTATGCTGGTAAATACACAACCAAACAGCTTAGCTGAACAAAGAGTTTATTCTTGCTTGTAATCCTTGGTTACGCTTCATCAGTATGGCAGGAGATTTCATAACATCAGGCACCAAGGGAAGTGGTCATACTATATCCACAGGAGTTGCTGAGAAAGAGGTAGGCATTCTCTCTTACCAGAGAGTCTGTATGCAAATATGCCAAAAGTATGCCAGCCACGGAGCCAATGATCTTCATCTTACCCACCTGCTCTGGTGAGGTCCCATTCACCATGGGCTGGGTCCTTCCACATCAACTGAATAATTTCCCAGAGGCTTTTTATGGTTCGCCTTGACTATCAGTTCTTCACAGAGAGGCTCAGAACTCAACCTTCAGTTGCCAAGTTGATACACATAGCAAAGCAGAAAGAGTCTATGAATGGGAAAGTATCATTGAACATCATGCTCTTTAATCCTTAGAGCTCCACATTAAGCAGGTAAAAATCAGCGCATGACGATAACCAGTGGAACTAAACAAGGAAAAATCACAGGTGATGCAACTGTGAACTGGTGTAAAACCAGAACTAACGAGATCACACTTTATCCATGCCAAACAAAGAAAGCAAATGTAATCTGAAGCAAATGAGTCCTGCAGGTATTATGATTTAATTTCATGCGCATTAGAAAGGTCTTTAAGGCTTTATCTGTTTTCATCAGCATCAAGGTAGGAATTCTTTCACTTCTCATTTAACAAATATTGATTGAGTAGGCATTAAATATGTGCACAGTATTAACTTTTAGTATTTGTTGGCATTTTATATACATAATTATTGATCTAAGAATATATTAGCATTTCAACCTTGACTTCAAGAATAAGGATGTAGCTCTCCCTCATGGATTGCTCCGTTCCAAATTAACAGCTGTATTAGAAAGCAGACTCTTTTTACTGTGGCCGTCTTCAGTGTCTTTGTTTCCTATGATACTGATTATTGCTATTCTAATCATCCAAGTGATGAAAAGAGAAAGAAATATTGGGCCGCGGATGCAGCTAAAGTGTGGGAACAGCAGGTCACGTCCTTGCAGGAAGTACTGGGATCTGTGCCTGGATCTCCTGTCTCCTAAGGATGCCTGGCCCACACCACTTCCTGACACGTTTAGTAGGGGAGATTTGGTACCATGGCCTTGTTAATATGGAAGGGAGGATTAGTTGTGTCTAGGAAATGTCGTCCTCGTCTAAAAATATGTGTATATGTACTTTTGACCAGGTACTTAATCCTTCAAATAGCTTTTATCCTGTATAAGTTACAG
The DNA here is from genome assembly GCA_023101885.1 of Typhlomys cinereus. Lineage (NCBI taxonomy): Eukaryota > Metazoa > Chordata > Mammalia > Rodentia > Platacanthomyidae > Typhlomys > Typhlomys cinereus. Next base: position 756,269 of record JALPQD010000585.1, read on the forward strand.
AGGAAGTACCACGCAGTGGTAAATTTATCCTTTAGGGCTCCCTGGGATAAAATGCACATGACTTAAGGATTCCACAACCAGCACGCTTACCTCACAATCCTGATTGGTACCAGAGTGGGATCAGCAGGAATTGAATCAGGCTGGATCAAGAGGGGATCTTGGAAAAGTCAAAAACCAAGTCAAGTTTATTATGGAATATAATCCCTTATATACCTTGAAAGAGTGGGTGACAACTATATATTGCACAGAGCAATGACATCAATAGTGGCAGACACTACAGGTGCAAGGTCAACAATAGGTGGGACCAACATCAACAATGCACTCCTTAGACATGTTAACATGCCTTAATGGCACCATTCACTGTAGAGAAAGCACAGGCTGCAGATATGCACAAAGGTCAATGATAAAGCTCTGTACCCATCCTTTCCATGTGCTAATTGATGTTTATATGGCTTCCAAAGAACAGGAAGAAATAAGTAAAAAAATAACTATGCCCTTGATCCCAATTTGAGACAGGGCAAGATCCATGTGGGAAAGTCAACAGAGTCAACTTGAAACTAAGCTGGCATATGAGGCACACAACTATGCTGCAATAGGAGGCACACTACAATTGAGACTGAGGAATGCCCTTGGCATCTGTCTTCTAGAAAGGGGGTCGTGAACTTGAGTGTTCCCTACAATGCCTTTTTTTATACAATTTTTCCTGAGAGCTTGTTTGTAGACAGGCCTGGAGGGACAATGCGGAGGACAGGGATTTCCAGAGCATACTAACTCTTGGTACCCAAAGAATCCTGAGCCTGGCAATCACTTCACCTCAGCTTATAAAGTACAGAGGCTGGTGGAGTCCAGTCTTTCTGTAGCAGCATTCTTAGTTTCCATGTATGCCACCCCTTGCTTGTGCAACATGTGTCCCAGAGGGTGTTCCTGGCAGCTTTCTAAATGGCTACTGTGGACTGAGGTCATGGAATAATGCTGGCCAGCCAGCAGGAAGGGCTTGCTCCATAAACTTACTGACCTCCTGTGCTGTGGCACTGGAATAGCTTCCTTTATTCCTGTGGCTGTGGTCCTGAGCAGAATCCACTGAAAGTCTCCTGGCTCCGTGAGGTACTCCCTCTAATGAGATGGGCACCACGAACTTGTTATGTATTTGTCCATGTTACCAGAATGAAACACCTGAGACAGATAAAAAAAAAATCTGGTTTGTCTTTGATTTTTGGAGTCAAATTTTGGCAATAAGATAAATATTAGTGTCTGCAGAAGGAAGAGACCTCATGTCAAAGCAGGAAGCCAGAGGGTGGCTCAGGGTTTGGCCTCATGTGAACTCTTACTTGGGGGTCCAACATAACCTCTAAAGCAGGTCCCAGGTGATCCCCTAGGCTAATCCCCTCAAAAAAGTCATATTACAACTCATAGAATCTTGAGAGACAAACTACACCCAAGCCACTCATCACCTTCCTGGGTTTCTTCTTTATGCTCCGTTTCCTCTTTCAGTTATCTTCCCATTTCCTTCTTCATCTTTATCTTTCTGTAATAATTTTCTCATGCTCCACGCTGAACTCCCTCTGTGTTCAATGCTTCCTGATGGCACAAACACTGGGCGACTCATTCATTGTCTACTGATTTTGCTGGGATTCGATGAGTGTGACCTGTAGTCTATTCCTGATGAAGACGGTCATCAGCGCCGTCGTCATTGACATTGTGAGCATTATCTCTCTTTTATTTTATTTCATTTCATTTCATTTTGGTTTGCATGTGTGTGCGTGCATGTGTGTGTGTGCATGTGTGTGCGTGTGTGTGTGTGTGTGTGTACAAGAAGGCACTTGAGTGTGTGTGCTGTGGAAACCCAATAGTGACATTAGAAATCATCCTGCATTGTTCTCCTTTCTGATTCCTTGGCTCTGGGGTTTCCCAGGCTCTGTCTTACAGGACCACAAGAGCAAACTGTCACCATTTATGACCAGCAGATTGATTATTTGTGGGATCTGGGGATCCAAGCCAAGATCCTTTTGCTCGTGAGGCAAAGACTTTAACCCCCTGAGTCATCTCTCCAGCCTGTGGACATTCTTTTCATGATCCTGAAAAGCTGCAGAAGCAGCATGTTACTCATGCTTTTTAAACAAGTCATGTTTGCACTGGGTAACCCTGCTTGCATGTCATGGATTTCCTTTCTTGAGCTTGTTCCCCTCCTCAATCTGCAGATACTGTGAAAATCACCCTCAATGGTATCGTGGAAAAAATTTATCTCTGGTAACTTATGTGAACAAGGTGAAGCCAAACATTGTATCTCAATGTCTTAAAACCAAGACAAAACCAAGTTTAAAAAAAAAAAAATCTGCTTACTTTGTAGTAGTGGTAGCTGTATAATTAGGGTTCAGCAGGGGTTTCCAGAGGGGTTGGTTTCAGATCCCTAGGTCAAGAAACGAGGAATCAGACGGGGCACATGTGCAGTAGCGATGCACATGAGAGAATTTGCATAGAAAGAATATCATGGAGCATGATAAAAAACTGCTCTATACATGTAAGAATGAATATTCTTTCCCTTGTTTTCATTTGTCCCGAACCAAGAAGTGACACTCAGTGACAAGTGCTGCCCAAGGGTGGGGTTTTCTCAGCCATTTTCATAGTGCAGCCATTCTCTGTATTTCACGTAGCCCTGTGCAGAGAGCCAGTGCATTGCAAACCTCCTTTGCATCTTAATGTGTTTTGGTTCTATAAACTGTGAGTCCCTTCAGACACTGTTGTGCCTCTGTGCCTGCATCAGTGGCCCCAGGCAGTGGCCTTTGGTAGCCTTTGGTAGCCTTTATATAAGGCCTTTGGGACTATACTCTCTGCTATCATCTAACTCAGCAATGAGACGACTTAATTTTATTTAGAATAAAATAAGTTGCTTTATTACTGTTAGGCTGGTCTACTTAGAAAGAAATATTCCTTGTAGTAAAAAAAAAAAACAACGGAAAAAAAAAAAACCCAACCTATTCTGTCATTTGATTAAAGGTCATGAATGCATTTTGAAGGATTCCATTTTGAATGCAAATTAGGTATCTTTTTTCTTGAAAGTTTTATCTTCACTTTCTGTGTAGCAAAACCTCATCTACCCTAGTGAGAGGAAAGAAAATTCAGTCTGAATGTGCTCTATGGTGCCGGGATTGGGATTTTCATGAACTCCATAGGGAAACTGCCAAGAAAAATATCTTTATTAACATATGAAAGGCAAAAAAAATCATACCTGTTCAAGATGAATGAAGGGTCACTAGGAAGTGAGACAAATGAAAACAAAGGAAAGAATATTCATTCTTATATGTATAGAGCAGTTTTTTAGCTGGCTTCAGAAGCGTGTTGCTGTCCTCTTAGAAAGTGTTACAGGTTCCAAAAATCCACCCAGTGAGGCACAGACCATGAGCTTGGTCAAAGCTCACAGCCATCCAGCTATAGGGGAAGTCTTTCCTTCGGCTCTGACTATAGAGAGAAGCCTTTCCTTTGGCTTCTTGAAAAATAGTCCCACCTCATCCGGGGGAACCCCCAGAATATTATGGTTTTGAAGGGGGTCATCCAGAGATTCACCATAGATCAAAAGTTAAAATAAATAACTGAGAGGCTTTATTAGAGAGAGAAAGAAAGAGGGAGAGAGACAGAGAGAGACAGAGAGAGAGAGAGACTGGTACCAGGGCTTATACACACGGGCAGGGTGATATGTTTGCAACCCCGAATTACATCTCCATACAGTTTTTATGCACAAGGGACAAAGAGGTTGCATGCCACACCAAAGCTGTTTAGCTGGGCAGTGTTTTACAGTCTTATCAGCCTGCAGGCTTCTTTCCAGCCCTCCAGCCAAACAGCATTCCAGACTTCTTGCGGGCCCTCTGGCTAAATGGCATTTCAGAGGGGAATTTTGGAGAACAGTAGGGGAGTGGGCATTTTTATAGCTTGCCAGCAATTTCTCAGGCCTAAGAAATTTCTTTTTAAGATTTTAAGATTTTTCCTTTTATGAGTTCCCTTCACAAGAGCTCCCTTAGAAACACTGTTTACACTACAGAATGGCTTTCTGAACCACATGAAATGTCTGCTGTATGTGTAGAAGACAGAGCTCACATTGCTCAAGTCTGTTACTTTTCTTTTTCCTGCTGTGAGACAATACTCACACTCAAGCAGAAAGGGAGATTTATTTGGATTCCAGAGGGAATGAAGTACATTTTGGTGGAATAGGCATGGCAGAAATCTCATAGCAGAAGGCGTGCCTTGAAGGCGGAAATTGGAGGTAGTTTATGTCACTAAAGCCATTATGGAGGCAGACACAATAAGAGCAACTATAAAAGAAGGGCACAGCTACTAAATCTAAGGCCTGTTCCTTGTGACATGCCTTCTTCTAGCAATGGTGCACCTCCCAAAGTTGCCACCGACACTAAGTCAGCTAAGGATTCAAACACATGAGCCTCTGGGAGACAACGAATTCAAATCTTGACATCTCCCAACAGGGATTAGGTATCCTCTTGGGACTCCTTCTCTGTGTGGTTAGTGTTTTCAGAGAATTAAATAGTCTTTTGATTAACATCATTAACAAATACTGGCCACATAAAATATCCTACCCTTTTCTTGCTTGAAGAAACAAACAGTTACAGTTAGAGCAGCAAGATTAGTCAAAGTACTAAAGAGGCAGAAGCAAAACACCCACAGGGAATTATATGTAAGAAGGAAATGTGATGGAAATTCAAGGATAGAAATATGAATAAAAGCATCTATGGGAAAGGATGGTGGCACTACATTTGTAATGGCCTGAGAATGAGATTGTCGCTTGTCCAAAAGAAGCCATTTGGCTTGACAACACAGATGAGCTTATGTAGTACATTAGAAAGTCTGGAAGTGAAATGGAGTATCAACTGAAGAGAACTGGATATTTGAAAAGCTAGACGTTATTAGGGGTGACATAGAAGATGGAGGTAAGATTGGGACGTAACAGTGAGAGGCAGCAAGCCCAGCTGTATCCAAGGAGCTGGGGCACCTTCACAGCATGGCATTGCTATATAGGGGTTGGAGAACTCCTATGCTGATTAGTCAAGTATTCTTGGGCTCACATTGTTTGGATATATTTCTGCCCTAAATTCGTGCAAACTGAGAAATTTTAGCTTTACTTCAAGTCTTGGTTGATGTAGTGTCAGGAAAAGAAATAAGAAAAAGAACACAGGAAAGAAAAAAAAAACACGAAGCTTACAAATTTTGATTCTGACACTAAGTCCATTAAAATGAAGACAGCAGGAAGGGTAGAAGGCAGAAGGTGATTTATTCAATGGACTGAATATAAACCCCCCACAACACTGTCGATCAACTCTTCTTCATTCAACGAAGTTAGTCTACAAAAGCCAAGACAAAACAGGAGCAGGGTTCAGCCCTTGCCAGCAAGTGACACTGAAAGGATTCCTTCATGCTGATATGAAAGAAAACTAACAGTGATCTGAATCCACAGGAAGAAATAGAGAGCCCAGTGATTCTGGCTGCGCAGGCAAACGCAGAAGACAGTGTCAGTGTGTTCTCTATTTGTAACTCAACATTCCCTGTCTGATTTAAAAGACAAATGTGTACTGCAGTAGCCTGCATTGGCAGGAACAATGTACAAACAGGTTCTGTGGCAAGAAGTGGGAGGTATACTACAAATTGACAGCACTGAACTGGAATTGGTACTTCTCCACAAAAGAGGGATAATAGTTGAGAGAATCTTAAACATAATTTCCAATAAAATAATGTACCAGTTACTCTTTCTGCTGCTGTGAAACAACACTCACATACAAGTTTTAGGGGACAAAGGGGAGATTTATTGAGCTTATGGTTTCAGAGAGTAGACATGGTCCATTATGTCTGGAAAGGAATGATTAGCTAGCAGAAGTTGGAGGCAGCTTAAGTCACAACACACATCGTGGAGGCTAAAAACGCGTACTGTATACTGCAAGAATAGATTCCCTGTGGAAACAGAGTAGAACTAACCAACTTCAAAGCTTACTCCCTATGACATGTCTTCCTCCAGCAAGGCTTCACTTCCTAAAGTTGTCATGACCTTTGTTGCAGTCTGCCTGCATGGTTGCTGATGAATGACCATCAAACGGCTTAAGGGAACAACGGGTTTATTCTCTTACGATTTCCGGTTACAGTTCTTAGTCCAGCTTGACGGGAGAGCACGCACCGACACCAGGACCGAGGGATTTGGTCACACTATCACTGCATAATGGCTGAGAGATGGACAGTCCTTACTTGCCAGACCCAGCATGTCTGGCCAAGTATACAGAAGGATGCCAACTCTCTCAACCAGCTCTCTGTGATTTATCCAGGGCCTAATCCCACCCACCATGGGCTGGGTCTTCCCCATCAGCTAGACAATGTCCTTCAGGTTTGCTCTGGGCTTAACTCAACCATCAACTCTCTACAACTGTGCCCAGAGCTCAAACCCTCAACAATCAAGTTGACACCTGTGCTTAATTATGACAACCTTCTTAAACAAAAATTAAAGATTCAAACAAATGATCCATGGAGAACAACATATATTCTAACCATGAGAACCATTAAATTAAAAAATAGACAGCAAAAAATAGAAATTGATTAACAATGCTTAAATAGGAAAGGTCTCCTTAATGGAAAAGGAAATAAAAACAGCAGAGGAATAAAGAAAGACCAAAAGATGCATGGCTAACAAAGAGGACCTCCTATTATATTAGCAATTATGTTAGATTTAAATTGATTCAGTGTTCCAATTGAAATACAGATGGGCAGAATGTACCAAAAATAAGATGTGACTATTGAGTATATGAAAAGATACATTAGATTCTGTAATGAAAGTAGGTTGAAAACAAAAACTTCTAAGAGAGGAATTACCATTCAAATGAATGAGTTTGAACTTTCCTGCAAGAAGGTATGCGCATGTGCATGCATGTTTGTGTGTTCATGCGTATATTTCTGTGCATAGAAATGGTGCTGAGAGTGTTCTGACATTAGAAAGCGATGGCTATGTGATATACTGGATGCCACTGAGCTATAGACTATAAAATGGTGGACTCTTCAGTATTAGAACCATCTTCGCCCAAATGAAGTTGTACATAAGTATCCCATCTCTACGCTCTCTGATCTTTAATATGCACCCCATCAGCAGCAGTAGTACTTATTGCTTTGAATTTAAAAAGTGGCCAGGAGTCCTGCTTGCCTAAAATAGCTTGCAAGGGTTCTATTCTTTATGGTCTAATATCTGCAATGAAGAAAGGAACCTTGGGATACAACTTAAAGGCTTCCGGCTGCAAGGCTGTTAATTCTCCATGCACGGTAAACAGTCCTCTGGAAATGAGCACAGAAAGCAAAGAAAATATTGTGAGCAATAGACTATTGTGCCAGAACAATCTTTGAGGAAGATTAATCTAGCACCAGAGTCTGGCATGAATTAGAGGCATACCCTTCCTGCCCTTAAATTGCCCCAGGAGTTGTTTGTCAAGTATATTACTTTCTACAACTGCCATATGGAATTTTTCATCTGGAGTAATCTCTGGAGATCTCAATACAAGTGACAGAATTGTCTACTTGTTTTGATAAAAAGAAAATATTCTTTCTTCAATGCTATATTTTTTTTTGCCTGGTGGAAAAGTCTATCATAAAAGCATAGCATCAAACATTTTGAGCAGGAAGGCAAAATTTAGTTCAATTTTCTCATTTGGAGAAGAAGAAAGTGACATGAGGCAGTTTTATTGCTTTTTCAGGATCATAAAATGCATTAATTCTTTCAAATTGGTTTAAAGATGAAGTGTATTAGAATCCTGTTCTACAGATCCTTAGTTCAACTTTCCTTCCTCCTTCTTTCCATCCATCTGTGATTCTGGATTAACCTTTCTCAATACAGGGAATCCTTCTTGGCCAAAGTATAGAAACTTAGTGATGGTGGACTGCTGACCTGTAAGTGTATGTCTCGATCATTCCCAATCCCAACACTGGTAAAAGGGGGAGGTAAGAATGTAAGAGGAGGAGGTTGGTGAGCACTGATGTCACACGGTATCCTCAGGACCCACAGGGCCACCGCATCCATGAACTCACTGTGGCTGTGTCTACTTCCATGACACCAGTGGTCCCTCAACACTTCATTGTAGAAGGTGCAAGCCCTGAAGTGGGGCCACAGCTCCCAAAAGATGACTGGAGACTTACTTGATGTAGGGCGTGGGGGTGGAAAGGGGAACTGCTTTCGTCACTGATTTATCATCCATGTGTCATTAAATATCATTACAGGCAACCCAGATGAAACTGATTTTCAAAATATGTACTTTCGCGCTCTCATAGAAGCAAATTTTTATAAGCTTAGGGGAGACATTGAAGATTTGGATTGTTTTCCTTATGAAATGAGGACCCTAAAACGTACAACTGCCTGAATGAAGGGAATGACAGACTGTTATTACCTCTAGACTCTACTCACTCGGGTTCTTTTCAGCGTAGCTGGAATCTGCTTTCTGCCTCTACGTGTCCAGGAAGATGGAAGGGTGATTGCTATACAATTCTCTGTCTCCCTAAATCTCCTGTCTCTACAGGGTGTAGAAGAATGATTTGTTTTGGTTGGTTGATTAGTTTTGAGAAAGGTTCCTTTCTGTAATCACAGGTGCTGTGATTATAGACATGGGTCAGAGCTCCCAGGAGGTAAGTGGGTTTATTCAGTGAGTGATATGTAAAGAGAGTAGAACTGACTACAAGCACAGTTGTTTGAACAACAATCACAAGCTCTTTTATGCCGTCTGGCAGCAAAGTGCACCTAGTTTCTGGAAAGCTGCCTTCCAAGCTTGGAAGAGTTCTCAGTCCCGTGGAGCTACAGAGCCCTCGCCGTCAGATTATTGCATGTGATGGTGAAGAAGACATCCTTTCACTCTTAGGTACTTTGAGCGCCATCACGGTAAACTGTGGGAACGAATAACATTAGGAATTGTCCTACGGGCTGCGGCAGCAGTCTTGTGGGTGCTCTAGTTGCTCGGCTTGTGCAGCTCCTGGTCCCACGGCGGGCTCCACGCGCGAGTGTGACGTGCTCGGGGCGCGGAGCCTGGAACTGAGTGCGCGAGTCCCAGAACGCTGCTGGCCTCGCCGAGCCCCAGGCGTCGGTTACTGAGCCGCTCTCGGGAGCCCCTTTGCGGGGTTCGCTGCCAAGATCCTGCGGAAGGGTCTTGCCGGTAGGACCCTCCGCTCACCAGATCTGACCCCGTGGCTCTTCTCACCATGGGCAGCTACCTGAGCAGGTTCCCTAGGCCGCGGGAGGCCCAGCGCCCCGCTCGGCTCGCACCCCGGAGCCTGCCCCGGCCCATCCCCACCGGGAGGTCCGCCCGAGGTCAGTGTGCGCTTCCTACCACCGAGGAGGCGCCAAGCCCTCCGGCAGGCCCGTCCTTCCTGCACGCGGGTCGTGCCCACCTGGAATGCGGCCCCGAAGAGACCTGTGCTACGTCCTCGGTTCGCCGCGACAGTGAGGATGCCTGCCGCAGACAAGGGACGCCTGCTGCAGCATTTCCTCCGCTCAGCGTGGGTCCCGCTGCCAGATCACCGCCGAGACCCCTGGGCCACGCAGAGCGTGAGAAGGACCCTGGGAGGAAGCAAGGAAACGACAGTGGAAGAACCGCCCCAAGTCTCCCTCCATCTCCAGAATGTGCGTTCGCCACTGGCCTCGACATCCACCAATACCCGAGGCCCGCGTGCCAAGGGGACTCCCGTGGGCGACCTCAAAGACGAGGAGGAAGAGATGGAGCAAGACCCCCAAGTACCTGATGGCCAGGAAAGTGAGAGAAGGTGCTTCGATGCCACGGTGGAGTCGGCGTTTCGGGCCCTGGTCGTCCAGCGAGCTCCCGATGAGTTCGTCTCTCGGTCTGGCTCCCTGAAGGCGAGTCTGACCTCCCCCGTGTCCCAGTGCAATGCCCTAATGAGCCCATCTAGTCCCACACAGGCACTTTTGCTGCTGAGGGTTGGGGCCGTTCCTATGGCGTCCCACCTCTCCAGCGGGGCCTCCTGCTTCCAACTGGGCCAGAGATCAGGGGCGAAGGCAGGACGGGAGCCGCACCGCCTTTCGGCTTCAGCTCTCCTGCTGCCAGACGAGTCCCAGAGGGCTAAGGCTCTGCACATAACCACTCTGAGACAGCAAGACTCCTTGGCTTCTCCGCCCATGTCTGGCATCTCCAGGCCGCGCAAAAGGAAGTTCCCACTGCTGCTGCCCAGGCGAGGAGAGCCGCTGATCCTGCCGCAAGGCCCCCAGCTCGCCTGCTCCATCACCACCGAGGACTTCGACAACGAGAAAAAGCTCTTGCTGGAGCTCATCAACAAGGTATTGGAGGACTAGACCGATACAGTCTCCAAACCAGCCTAAGACAGACCACCTGCCACTTGGTCTGAGCCATAGGGCTTCCTCGGCAGCCTCCTCTGGAGCCATGACCCCTGGCTCAGTGCACACACCCTTCCTGCACCGGCCAGGACTACCACCATGTCTCTCTCACCCACCGCTGGCAGCCAGGAGCCTCTTGGAGTCGGCCCCTTGTCAGCCCCAGCCCCCTTACTCTGAGACTAGTGTCCTCACCCCTGCACCTGACATTGCAGTGCTGGCCACTGCTTCTAATTCAAGACTTGTCTTCTCAAATCAGGGGCTTGTCTAAATGCCCTGGGCAGGCAGTCCCAGCATATTCTTGCTGTGCCTTTCCCGGACCCTTCTTTCGACAGCACCTTGGACCTTCTCGTAGAGTGAAGCAAGTGGCCCACGCCATCAGAAGAGCAGGGGACATATCACCTTGGACATGGTGAGCCCATCAGCATCCAAATGTGTATTTAGAGGCTCGGTGGTAGCTACCTTTTTCAAAAACAGTCATTTGGGGTCTATTTCAGTTTCTCTTAACGTTACTGATGAATATACAACCGAACAACTTAGAGGAAGAAGGGGTGTATTCAACTTAAAATTCTGTTTAAAGTGCATAGTCTATCATGGCAAAAGGGTTTACATCAACATGAGGAGCTGAGAGAACTGGCCAAGGAAAGAGCTGAGAGAGGGTCTTAGCTGGACTAAGAACTGTGACTGGACAATCTTAAGCTCGAATAAATCCCTTGTTCCCTTTAGAAGTTTTGTCATAAATGTATTGGCATTACGCAGAGTAACTGCGACACATGCTTAGTACTGAAGTGTTCCTTTAATCTTTCAGGGTTTTCTATGCAGTGCAAACCTGGAATTGGTTGTTTCAGTGAAAGAAAGAATTTCAAGGACAGCCAGTTCAAAGCAGACTTGTAGACTTATTGAAAATATAAACGTGTCAAAGAAGAGAATAAAAGCACACCCAAAAGTATGCACTTCTCAAAGAGAAGTTAAGTGTCTTTAGCATGAGCTATATTGTTTTATTTTGGCCCGTCTTCTGTTCCATTCCAAAAGTTCGATAATTAATCTTTTATTTTTCTCAAAGTTCAATTGGATGGATTATAATCTGCTAAAGTTGTTACCAGTGGACTCTGTGTGGACCAGATATTCAGAGAGCCTTGTTCAAATAGAACACACAAAGAATCGAACACACAAATACCAAAATGGTAAGGAATTTCATTCATTGGCAAAGCAAAAGACCTGGTAGAGGCCCTGCTAGAGAATAAGAGGCTGTAGCCTCTTCTTGAGCTAGGATGCTCAAGAACAGTGAGTCTGGAGTCTTCTTTTATAAAGTCCTATGGGAGAAAGAGTTGGTTGCTAAGGGGAAGGCACAGGAGGTTTCCTGTTTTGATTGACAGGCTTTGTTATATGAGCCTTTGTTCATTGCACATGTCTTTTCCATGACTTATCTGCTTTTAATCATATACATGGTTAGTTACATGTAGGTATGTGATGTTAAGTAGGGTTTTTCCCCCTAAAATGTTACTTTGAGAAAATAGTCTGTACTGGATAGACTGATTTCCCTTAATTCTTGCAGTGTTCCTAGATAAGTTTCATCACAAGATGGTTTCTTCAAGTGGGTAGAATCTAAAGAGCAGGTAAACATAAGCCTTTGTTTAGTATGCACGCTCTTCTGCTGATTACAGATCCCAAGTTGCTGAGTTTGTTGCAGGGAGAGGGATATATGCAGCTCAAGCCAAATGGGGCTTTAGTTTCTAAGTTAACGATTCATTTTCCTGCCTCATAGAACTGAAGTAGAACGTTAATTTTTTTGAAGAGCAAGTAAAAGATTGCTAAGCTGCTACATATCAATACCTGTAAACATATTTTTGTCAGTTTAGGTAAATGCAAATGCTATTCCCCAAAGCTCCTGATTCCCGTGTAGTAAGATCGTAAATTGGGAAGAATGAGGAGTCCTTACTTGAAGTGGTTAGATATTGAGGTAAGTCAGCTTGCTTTCTGTGATTTTTTTTCAGTTTTGATTGGAACAGAAAAGTGTAGTGTAAAGGAGGAGAGTAACTTAAGTGAAGAGCCTATCATTCAAAATTTTAGTGATGGGGCTGAAGAGATGGCTCAGGTCTCTCAAGCAGAAAGTCCTGAGTTTGGTTACCAGGTCCCATGTAAAAACGCCAGGCAGCAATAGCAGTGGCCTTGATGGGCGAAGCGAGGAGGCAGTAGAAACAATCCAGAATGATTCCTGTAGTCACCCTTCGTCCTCCACAAGATACCCAGTGCCTTCTGATACACACAAATACACACACACACACACACACACACACACACACACACACACACAAAATGAATGAATAAAAAACACTTAAAATATAAATTTAAGAAGATTCGTGATGGCATCTCACTTACTCACTTGTTAGAGAAGCACAGATGAAGTTTTCTTGTGAGGTTTCATGGAGTGATGCAAATTTTTTTCTTGAACATTTTGTTACTTAAAATTTTTGTCACACTTTTCAACTTGGGGACCACACATAACTATTTCTTAATGTCATAAATGTTAATTTGTTAGTTTCCTTACATTAGTTTTTAAGCATATAAATCCTTTTACTGTAATTCTTTTAGTGTCTCATACATGAATATAGTGAACTTAAAACATTTTACACCTTAATCCCTATTGATATCCCCCCTTTTCCCATCAAAGATAGCTACTTTATGGCCAGAAATTTACATATCTTTGCAATCAAAAGTTTTTAAACTCACACAGAAACTCATAATCCTGTCCCGTGAAAAGCATATTTTTCCTTGTTTGATCTTCAAGGTTACATTCAGGATTCAAATTCTTAACTGTGCTGATTTCACAGCTAGAGATAATAATCACACCAGTTACTAATTTAATGAAAGACAGAAAGGAAAAAAGAGATGACTACATTAGTCACATAGTAAGAAGCAACTGCAACTCTTTAGCAGATTGCTGAAGTTTACATCACGGCATTCATGCACATTTTAAACTTGCCATCCACTACCCAACACAGGCACTGCCAACTGCTGCAAATGGTCTTGCATAGAATGACAGTTAAATCAGCCCCAAGATCACCAGAAGGCAGTTCCTTCACCCGGTCTCCAGTGGGACATGTTCACAGTTAAGTCAAGTTCTGCCATGTCAAGTTACAGTGTTGCATTCAGACTATTTCAAATGTCAAAGAGCTAAATATTTCTCACCACAGGATGAAAGGGTGCTGCACAAGTTTGTTGTGCACAAGTCAAGACCTTAAATACTTTGGGGAGTATTTGAAATATGAGGAGGAGAACAAATTCTTGTGTAGTGAATAACAGTGTTTCTGAGACCAGGTGCAGGGTTCAAACACTCGGAATAAGAAGGGACCTTTGAAGTTGTCCCATTGACCACATGCAGCTCTCTTTAAAGGGAAAGCACAGTTGGGGGGGGGTGGTTCTCAATGTCAGAGTGGAACCATAGATTCTTTGAATGTCAGGGGCCTGATGGACTTCCCTTCTCACTGAAAGCTTCCAAAAGTGCTATTGAAAGTGTGCTTTTTTTTTTTTTGTCTGTTAGGTGGCAACAAATGTATTTCTTTCTATTCTGTCAGATCTCCAGTAGCCCAAGCTTTTTAACTGGAAAGAACAGAACTCCTACTGAATGTGCTTTATTCATGATACAAACTATTTTTACTAATGGTATTTACTGCCATACATACTGATTAAGTATCAAGTGTCATAAAAGAAATCCAAAGTTATACTGCATTTCTCAAAATGCAAAATCCATTAGAAAGAAATCTAATCCTGAAGCTATGTTCTTTTATAAATCAGTAATGAACATAAACAGGATTTTTTTAAAAAAGAGATTTGTTTGTTTTGTTTTGTCATCAGCTAGTTGAATCGATATTTTGTTTTTGCTTACTGTAGCAAACCAAAATATTGACGATTTCAGATAATCTCCCTGAACATTTCTCAAGGTGTCACAGATGTGGGATATCTGGAAAGTACCATAGAATCTCTTGGTTCAGTATAGATATTTGAGAAATATTACCTACCCCAAACTTCAGTTCTGTAAAACTTTTCATACTGATATGGTGAAAGTTATGGTAGTGTAAGCTTCACAGAAAGGTTTTCTCTTCAACTTGAGTTTTTAGTGAATTGCATGAAGAATATTTGATGATATAGCTGTAGATTCTGATATGATATGCTTCTAGACTCACTGTAGGCATAAAAATCATTTTCTTTCTTTCCCATTTTGGCTTTACTTTTTTCTTAAATTGGCAATTTCTAACTGGCTTGAAATAATTGGTAGTGTTGTCCAATAAAAATATTTATTTCTAAGAGAATCCATGACCATAAAACTGTGTTTTTTAACAAGAATGTACTCTTTATACTTCAAAGCCATTTAGAATCTGTGGTACTATAAAACTATTTTTTAAGAAAGGAAGGAAAATTATTATGTCAATTATGAACATTATTATGAACTTACATACAGTAAATCAAGAAATTACCATGGTGAACTGGTAATATTGTTCAGTGGTAGAGTATTTAAATAGCAAGTATGATATCTTAAGTTTAATTTTCAGGAATCGAGAAAAGAAAAAGTAAGTTTATTTCATGTAATCGTTATTTCACAAGGCTGGAGAAAATGTAGGGCACAGAACTAAAGCCATCATCAAAATGGGACTGGCCATAGTTTTTTTTTTAGTTTTGGAGAGATAAATAAAAACTATGCAGTTGGTGGCCAATACTGGATCACATAACTGGCAAAATGTTTAGAATAAGACCTGGTGGAGTGCTCAGCAGAGAGAGAGAGAGAGAGAGAGAGAGAGAGAGAGAGAGAGAGAAGAAAGAATGCAAGCAAAAAAGGAAGGGATGTGTGCAGAAAGAAGTCTTCAGAACAGGATAGAGCCATAGGCACTTACAAGACCTGAATAGGAATGATCTGTGGACATGCGTCATGCGTAAGGAAGGGAAAAGTGGCAGTTAAGGGCTGGGGGAGGGGCATTCCATTTTCTTCAGTGGAATAGCCACTGATAAGCTGTTCTTGCCACAGTAAATAACGTTCTATCCACATATGGAAGAAAAACTATAATAAACCTCGGGGGTTCATATATAAGAAGACAAGAAAGGAGGAGGGAAACTTTCAGGGAAGAAGGGTTTTAATGGAATCAGAGAGGATGGGAGGGTTTGGGGGTATGTGAAAGTAACATCAGAATTAGTTCATTAGAAATTGGTATGAAACTGTTACATGATTTTAAAAATATCAAGTAAAAAATGCCAACTCGAGAGCCCAACAGACTTGGTAAAGATTCTGTGTGAATCTTGATACAAGGTCACTTAAACAGAATCAGAGATCAGTACAGAAAGGAAGCCGTGAACTTGTTTATGGTTAGCTTCTTCGGGTGTGTTATTAGAAGCAGCAATAGACTGAGACATCTTGACATCAGGCTAATCTGCTAATGTCTTCTTGAGAGTCCCAAGGAGGACACGGAGGTGACCTGGTGCACTGCAATGGGCTAGTAAGTCACTCGTTAGAAATAGACTGTGCAATCTCATATCAACTGATGCCCTTTTTAGTTTTTTGTGCCCATTCCTTTTCTCCTTTATGTTCACATGACTAGTCTCTGTTGTTTTTACCTTGCACAGTTTATTGAAAACTTTAAAACAGTCAGTGGCACGGTTAAGGCTATTTAACAACCCAGCCAGCTTGCTGGAAAAGGATTATAAGCTTAAAATATCTCAGTTCTCAGTCACTTGTACCACATTTGGTCAGATTCAGTCTCAGGAAGCTCTGTCAGGAAGAGTGATATTCTCAGTCAGCTTTATCATGATTTTTGTCATCCTACCTGTATTCCATTTCTGTAAATCATCAGCTCTGTTTGCTGCTGGCAAGGATTGATGATACCATGCCCCACCAAGAGAAATGCTTTGGCACAGACATTGTGCACTAAGAAAAAATGAAAAAAAAGATGATGGGCCTAAATTATTGTGATAGTGTTTCATTATCAAAAGAGACACTGTCCAGAAGTGCTGTGATAAAAAGTGAATTCTGTTCCTTACATAGTTCACATCACATCTGTCTTTGATTAACCTGCTGCCTTAGCATCATTTAAATCAAGCCTTTAGGAGTGAGACTTGTTTAGTAATTGAAGTTGGTCTTTTTGTGCTCAACCATTTTCATTCACCACCCACAGAAATTCATGCATACTGCACTCACCATTCCTACACAGAAAAATTCTTGAGATTTTTACTAGTCATTTTGACCCTTTTTCTTGGATGTATATAAACTGAGCAGTTCCAACCACAATAGGAATCAATATGACCAAACTAAAGTCACTCAATGTTTGCTAATAATTTTTATTGGTCAAATGAAACAAAAAGGAATGAAGGTTTAATATATAAATAGAGGGGAGTACAGCTGGTCACGTAAACAAACTCATTCACATACTGCAACACGTCAGAATTCAAATGCTTTCTTCAGATTTCTCGTGCTTCCTTTCCATTACCTGTCAGTTCTCTATTGTCCTGCCACATTAATCACACCTAGACATGTAATTGGGCAAGATGCATCAGAGTGTGACAAGGCCGAGTCTGAAAGAAGAAAACCCCAGGGCAGCATACTGTGACTAGCCATGGCGTCCCAGAAGTGGGGCTATCCTTTGCCCACAGCTTCTGCTTCTCAGGAGAAACCAAGCAACAAAGACTTCAGAGCTTTGAAACCTTTTCTGAAATAATGTAAGCATGTAGTTAGTTACAAGGCCAGATGGAGGGGAAATGTTTATTAAGAAAGTAAGCAATTTTCTTCCCCCACCAAAACCAGCTCTTCAGCTGTCCACTTGAATTTGGTTTTCTATTTCATTCATTTCAATTCTATTTAACTAGTTTCTCTGCTTCTTTTGATTATGCTTCAGACACACCAGACATTTGAAGTAGTCTGAATGAGGGCCTACAGGCTAGTGATTTAACGTGTGTCTTCATCATATTCTTCCGTGTGCGTATGCTTGTGTCCAAGAGGGTGCTTAGTGGGTGAATCATCCTGAATTGCTCTTCCGCCTTACTGCTTTGCTTTGCGGTTTTCCAGGCTCCTGAAAAATGTTTGTAGTTGACTGCTTAGTAAGGTTTCGTTACTTGTGAGGAAATTTAGGGTTGGATTTATATGCTGTCTCCATACCTACAAGGCATTTTTACATTGGATCTGAACTCAGGTCCTTTGGATTATGAGGCAAAGGGCTTCAACTCCTGAGCCGTCTCCCCAGCCCGCTGTGGAGATTCTTAGTGCAAGGATACCAAACACTGTTTGGGACACTCTCATCTAAACGGCACTTAGCACATGCGGTTGTTGATGCCATAGCAATAGCCCTTCTGCTGGGCTGGGGAGATGGCTCAGCTCTCAAGCAGAAGGTCCTGCGTTCAGATCCCAGATCCAATGTCAAAAGGCCCGGCAGAAATGGCAGCAGCCTGTACTTCTGTCCCTGGACGGCAGAGTCTGGGAAACTCCAGAGTAAAGAGAAGAGGAGGTAGAAGCAACCCATGGTGTTTCCTGAAGTCACCCTGAGGCCTCCACAGGCATACACAATGCCCTCTAATACACACAGACACACACGGACACACACACACACACACACACACACACACACACACACACACCACACATAGACTTCTATTATGATTGTTTTCTAGAAACTTCACTTTGCAGCAAGTAGGCTTCTAACATACCAGTGACATAACGGGTTATGCATTAGGAGCAGCAGATGCCTGACTAAAGAGCTGTGTACTTTCAAGTGTACATATTGTCATCTGGGGGAAATTTATTAAAACACATGTTAAAAAAAACCACCCCAATAAATTTCCTAACAAGTGTTTACCTAATTAAGCAGTCAACTGCAAACAGTCAGAGTCATTTCTGTTACGTGGGTACATTTGACTGTCACATGTGTACTGAGAACTTCGAAAGTCGCAGCTTATTCTCCCACTAGAGCCATGTGTCTCTTAGTAATAATTTGAGACTATATCATATTCATTCTCTTAGTAATTGTACAATACAAATTTTTAATGCATTGCCCTTCTCTGGATAGTGAATGATTGCTTAATATGTTAATTTGCCTGATACACACAGGCACACACAGATACACACAGACACACATACACACAACACATACACACAACACACACATACAACACGTCT
Organism: Typhlomys cinereus; assembly: GCA_023101885.1. NCBI lineage: Eukaryota > Metazoa > Chordata > Mammalia > Rodentia > Platacanthomyidae > Typhlomys > Typhlomys cinereus. Next base: position 774,778 of record JALPQD010000585.1, read on the forward strand.
ATCATAATTGTTTTCTAGAAACTTCACCTTGTAGGTAAGTAGGCTTCTTGAATGTTCTATCCCTATTATTTCCCTGTGTGTCCATCTTTACCCTTTCTGCCTCTGACTGTGCAACTCTCTTTCTGCCCAGCATGGGTGGCTGCATTCTGATGTCCTCAGACACCATTACTAGATTCTCAGGACCCCAGGCGGCATCCCCTGCTCTCCTTTCCTTTGATTGGGCCCTTTGTTTCTCTCATAGCATGCTTTTCAATGACTCCCTAAGAAGTCTACATGAGAAAGACACTTACAAAGTGTAAACCTTGCCTGATGGACACGGCTGCGGTCTGTAATTCCTGCCCTCGGTGGGGCAATTAAAGAACAGAGCAATCCAGGATGAATCCAGATGTCACCCTTGGGCCTCCACAGACACACATCTCAAGTGCCTGCTTTTTACACATGCCCACACTAGCATTTATACCCAACCACATGCAAAACACACACACACACACACACACACACACAAATAAATAATAAAAACTATTAAAAATGTAAACCTGCAAATGTCATTACCTTATAGCCCAAACCAAAAGATTGACCGAGCTAAATTTCTAGGCTATGGGTCATGACATCCCACTGTTCCGACGAAGCCTCAGTGGTCAGTCTGATCATTGTATCTTTGCACAATGACATTCTCCCACCTCACTAGAAAATTTCCAAACTGCATCCTTCTCCTTGCCTTCTTGAATGGCTTTGTCACGATTTAGTCAGGAATGGTTCACCTGCTTTGTACAACAGTCAGCCTCCGCCCTGCTGATCACGAATGCTAGGAGGCTTGATATAGTACAAGGAGAAGCCCCCGTGCAGATGCTCGGGCGCCACGGAGGCCTCCGCTTGCTCAGTGCCTCTGCTGAGTCTGTGGCACCAGCTGGAAGCTGAGCCGGCTGCCAGCAGCACTTTTTAATCCAGGTTTAGATAAAACATTTCTTGTTAAGTTGTCGCTGATCTGTTCAAGCACTCTGGGCGTTCATATTATGATGCTGCCATTAGAGCATGTTCACTATAGGATCTTGGCCTAAACTTAAGCCCAATTTCTCCTCATTGAGTTCCAGATCTGATCCCAAAGAATAATGTTACCCACAGTTAATGAGGGTCTTTCTTCTTCAATGACTCTACTGAAGATAATGAGTCACAGGCATGCCAAGAGGCTAATCATACTACTCAAAATGGCTGATTGTCAGTGATAGAGACTATATATGGGCTCAACAACCTAGGCTGGCCACTCAACTGCTGAGCGCCCAATCTTCCTCAAATAGACCAATGCAGAGCGCCCAATATGGCACCAAGTCTTTTTTTTTATAATACATTTTTTATTATTATTTCAGCTCATACAAACTTAATAGGTACACCAGTTCCCTCCCTCCCTCTTCCTCCCCGAACCCCTTGCTCCCCCTCCCCTCACCCCTCCCTCTCCATCCCCCCGTGCCTCCCGCCCCAATTCCCAGAGTCCTTTCTTGTGCATGCCTGACTCTTCTCTGGGTCCTCCTCTCCGATGACATACAAGAACCAAGTGGCATTTCCCTGAACCCTTTCCTGTGTTCCCCTTAAGCATAGGAACACTGCTGTGGCTGTCAATCCCTTGCCTCCAAGGATCTTGGTGCCTTTAGCAGATGCCAGACTTTATGAAGTCAATAGTGTGTTGGACATTGCGCAGGGCATGCAATGTCCAATTATGATTGCTTCAGCCCTAACTTGTGTGGAGAATCTTGCAAATCATGCTCCTCCCATCCTTTTGCTCTTACACTCTTACCGCCCCCTCTTCCACAAATGTCCCTGAGCTTCAGGATGGGGAGAGATTAGTCTGGCCTAGTTCTAGGTGGTTGATATAGAGTCTCTGAAGTTCTGGATAGTGGTTTGTTGATTTTCTTTTGCAGTTTTGTTGCTCCTGTAATGCCCTTCACTCCATCGTGATGGGCACTGTATGTCACCCCCTGGCCAGAGACAAAAAGCTGTTAAACTGGAGTCTTATTATAAGAGCACATTCAAGGGTAGATGTAATACTTATACCCAAAAGTGGAATCACAGGGTCATATGGCATTTGGCAATGGGAGGGGTCAATCACCCATTTGCAAAATGGTCACTTTTTAATCTGCCGGACTATATGCCCTCCCCTTCTGGTGAGTTCATACCCCCTTAGTTGTAAATGATCAGGAACGAATGTCTGTGAACTTAACTAGGGGTCACATTACTTTCTTGTAGTCCTTGATGGAGGTCTATTTTATCTACTGTAACATGGTCACTTCTCTCCTTGTTTCTGGTGTGGCCCTCCAACCCCATCGCTCCTGTTCACAATCCTTGCAATTATTGTAGGTAATACATAGATTTACCTATGAGTGTCTCAAGATGGGCTGGGTGGGTTTCGTATTAGGAGCCACCTATTAGGGAGTACATACGGCGCTTAATTTTCTGGGTCTGGGATACTTCACTTAATATAATTGTTTCTAATGACATCCATTTCCCAGCAAATTCCAGTAATTCATCATTTTTGATGGCTGAGTAGTACTCCATTGTATAGATGCACCACAGTTTCCTTATCCACTCGTCAACTATTGGACATTTGGGTTGATTCCATGACTTTGCTATTGTAAACAGTGCTGCTATGAACATGGTCGTGCTTGTGCTATCGAGGCGAACCCCCTCTGCTGTATGTGGGGTTATACCCAAAAGTGGAATAGCAGGGTCATATGGCATTTCAATCTTTAATTTTTTTAAGAATCTCCAGACGGATCTCCAGAGTGGCTGTATGAGCCTGCGTTCCCACCAGCAATGTAGAAGAATTTCCCTCTCTCCACATCCTCTCCAGCATTTGGTGGTGTTTGTATTGTGGATTTTTGCCATCCTGACCGGGGTGAGATGATAGCTCAGGGAAGTTTTGATTTGCATTTCCCTGATGGCCAAGGAAGTGGAGCATTTTTTAAGATATTTGTTAGACATTTTAATTTCATCCCTGGTAAAATTTATTTTAAGTTCCAGGGCCCATTTTTTAATTGGGCCATTGGTTTCCTTGATGTTTAGTTTTCTAAGTTCTTTGTGTACTCTGAACAGCAGAGCTCTATCAGATATGTGGTTAGTGAAGATTTTCTCCCATTCTGTGGGTTGCCTTTGAGCTCGTGTTACAATCTCTTTATCTGAACAGAAGCTCTTTAATTTCACAAGATCCCAACTGTTGAGAGTTGGTAGCAGTGACTGTGCCATTGGATGTAGGTTTAGGAAATGTTGGCTTAGCCCAATCAGCTCAAGGGAGTTCCCTATCCTTTCAACTATGGTTTTTATAGTTTCTGGCCTGATATCAAGGTCCTTGATCCATTCGGAATTAAGTCTTGTACAAGGTGACAAGTACAGGTCCAGCTTTAATCTTCTGCATGTGGAGATCCAGTTTTGCCAGCACCATTTGTTGAAGATGCTGTTCTTTTTCCATTGGATTCTTTGGGCCCCTTTGTAAAAGACCAAATGGCTGTAATTTTGTGGGCTTATATCTGGGTCTTCAATTCTTATCCATTGATCTGTGTGTCTATTTTGTAGCCAGTACCAGGCTGTCTTTATAACTATGGATTTGTAGTATAGACTAAGGTTTGGTATGGTGATACTTCCAGCAGTGTTTTTGTTACTCAGGATTGTCTTTGCTATCTTGGGTCTTATGTGCCTCCATATGAAATTTGAGATTGTTTGGTCAACTTCTTTAAAGAATTGCTTTGGGATTTTAATTGGTATAGCATTGAATTTGTATATTGCCTTTGGTAGGATGGTCATTTTTACGATGTTGATTCTGCCAATCCAGGAACAAGGGAGGTCTTTCCACCTTCTGGTATCTTCTGTAATTTCTTTCTTTAGGGTTTTAAAGTTTTCATTGTAAAGGTCTTTTACCTCCTTGGTTAGGTTTATACCAAGGTTTTTTCACTTCTTTCATTCTGGGCATATAGGAAGGCCTCTGATTTTTGCACATTTATTTTGTATCCTGCCACCCTGCTGAACTTCTCAATTAGTTCCAGGGGCTTCCTGGTGGAGTTTTTGGATCACTTAGGTATAAGATCATGTCATCTGCAAATACGGATAGCTTGACTTCCTCCTTGCCGATTTGAATCCCTCTTATGTCCCTTTCTTGTCTTATGGCTTCAGCTAAGACTTCAAGTACAATATTGAATAGAAGTGGTGAGAGTGGACAGCCTTGTCTAGTTCCTGATCGAAGTGGGAATGCTTCCAATTGTTCCCCATTGAGCATAATCCTTGCTGTGGGCTTGTTGTATACAGCTTTTATTATATTGATGAAGGTTCCTTCCATTCCTACTGTCTCTAGCATTTTGATCATAAAAGGCTGTTGGATCTTGTCAAAAGCTTTTTCTGCATCTATCGAGAGTATCACTTGGTCTTGGACTTTGGACTGGTTTACATGATGAATTACATTTATTGAATTGCGTATGTTGAACCAACCTCGTGTGCCGGGGATGAGGCCTACTTGGTCCCCGTGAATGATCTTTTTAATATGTTTTTGAATCCGATTTGCTAAAACTTTGTTGAGAATCTTTGCGTCTGTGTTCATCAGAGAGATTGGCCTATAGTTTTCTTTTTTAAGTGAGTCTTTATTAGGTTTTGGGATTAAGATGATATTAGCTTCATAGAAGGAATTTGGTAGTGTTCCTTGCTTTGCTATTTGATGGAACAGTTTAAGGAGTATTGGTATTATTAACTCCTTAAATGTCTGGTAGAACTCTGTGCTGAATCCATCTGGTCCAGGACATTTTTTGGTGGGAAGATTCAAGATTACTTCCTCAATTTCCTTATATGTTATAGGACTATTTAAATAATTCACAACTTCCTGATTCAATTTAGGTAAGTTGTGTTTACTTAGAAATTCATCCATCTCTTTTGTGTTGTCAAACTTCACTGAGTATAAGTTTTTGAAATATGATGTTATAATTCTCTGAATTTCTTGGGCATCCGTAGGGATAACTCCATGTTGATTTCTGATTTTGTTAATTTGGGTTTTTCTCTCTCTTGCTTTTGGTTAATTTAGCTAGGGGTGTATCAATCTTATTGATTTTTTTCAAAGAACCAGCTCTTTGACTGGTTAATTTTTTCTATCGTTTTCTTAATCTCGATTTCAGATATTTCTCCCCTTATTTTGTTAATCTCCTCTCTTTTACTATTTTTGGGATCAGATTGCTCTAGTTTCTCTAAAGATTTAAGCTGCATTGTTAAGTTGTTTATTTGCGATGTTTCCATTTTTTTGATGTAGGCATTAAGAGCTATGAACTTAGAAAGCTTAGAACAGCTTTCATTGTGTCCCAGAGATTTTGGTAAGTTGTATTTTCATTATCATTCACTTTCAGGAAATCTTGAATTTCCTGTTTAATTTCTTCCTGAATCCAGTTCTCATTCAGCATCATAGTGTTAAGTTTCCAGGAGTTAGTGTATTTTCTCTTGTTTGATGTGTTGTGGATGTCCAGCTTTAGGCCGTGGTGGTCTGATAGGGCACAGGGTAGAATTTCAACTTTTCTGTATATGTGTAGATTCGTTTTGTGGCCCAATATGTGATCTATTTTGGAGAAAGTTCCGTGTGCTGCTGAGAAAAATGTGTATTCTTTGGTGCGTGGGTGAAAAGTTCGATAGAGATCTGTAAGGTCCATTTCTTTCAGGGTTTGATTAAGTTCCAAAGTGTTTCTGTTAAGCTTTTGACCTGTTGATCTACCCCATGTTGAGAGGGCAGTGTTGAAGTCTCCAAGAATTATCGTTTGGGGGTTGATTTCTTGCTTTTGACGCTGTAGGGTTTTCTTAATGAATGTGGAGGAGCCCGTATTGGGTGCATATATGTTCAGTATTGTGAAATCTTCCTGGTGAATTGTACCTGTGACTAAAATGTAGTATCCATCCGTGTCTCTTATAATTTTCTTGGTTTGAAATCTACTTTGTCTGATAGCATAATGTCTACCCCTGCCTGTTTTCTGCTTCCATTAGCTTGTAGAATTATTGACCAGCCTTTTATTTTTAGAGCGTGCCTATCTTTTGTGGTGAGATGGGTTTCCTGCAGGTAGCAGATTGATGGATTGTTATTTTTAATCCAAGTTTGTAATCTGTGTCTCTTGATTGGTGAATTAATTCCATTAACATTTAGTGTTATAATGGAGAAACTATTTTTAATTCCAGACATTTATTATGTTTAGTAGTTTTTATAAGTATATTGCTTCGCTTTTAATGGTGTTATACTTGCCTTCTGTTCTCCTGATATGCCTGTTTTTTTCTTCACGCTAGAGTATCATTTCTAGCATTTTTTGAAGGCCTGGTTTTGTGGACATGTATCCCTTCAAGTTGTCTTTGTGCTAGAAGATTTTTCTTTCTCCCTCGATCATGACGGATAGTTTTGCAGGGTAAATCAGCCTGGGTTGACATTTTTGCTCATTCAATACTTGAAGTATGTCTCTCCAAGCTCTTCTTGCTTTTACTGTTTCGACTGAGAAGTCATTTGTTATTTTAATAGGTTTACCTTTAAAAGTGACTTGTTTTTTCTCCCTTGAAGCTCTCAGCACCAGTTCTTTATCTTGAATGTGGAGTGTTTTAACTATTATTTGCCGCGGCGTGCTTCTGTTTTGGTCGTATCTGTTTGGGGTGCGGAATGCCTCTTGTATATGGATGGGCCTCTCTTTTTTTATATGAGGAAAGTTTTCCTTGATGATCGTTTGAAAAATTTCCTCAGGGGTGGTATTTTGAGATTCTTGCTCTGGTATTCCATGAATACGCATGTTAGGCTTCTGCAGGGTGTCCCATATCTCTTGGATATTTCTCTCAAGTATCTTTTTGGCTTTAACAATCTCTTCCATTGAGCTGGTTAGTACTCCCACTTTATCTTCAAGGTCTGAAAATTCTGTTTTCTGCTTCGGTAATTCTGTTGATAAGACTCTCTGTGGAGTTCTTGGTTGAAGATAACTTGTCTTGTAGCTCAGTTTTAAACTCTGCTTGAGTCTGTTTTAACTGCTCTATGCCATTTTTTGTTTCTTGCACTGTTTTTCTCAACTCCTCCAAATTTCTGTTGTGTTCTTCTTCAAAGCGATTGATTCGATTATGTAATTCCTCCCGGATTTCCTCTTTTATAGTATTGAACATGGTAATGATTGTATTTGGAAAGTCATTATCCTGGGTCAGGCTTTCTTGGCCTTTTTCCGTTGGTTTGTTCTGGTTTGAGTCTAACATTATGGGATTAATTTCTTCAGTGGGATATTTGTTTACTTGAGTGTTGTTTCTCATGGATTTGCACTTTGACTTTGGCACTGTCGTTTTAACTCTTAAGACCTTTCAATTTCACTAAACTGAATTATTTGGCCTGGGATTCTGGGGGTGGGCAGGGACGGAGCTTACCTAGGTCGCAGGATGAGGCCCGGCTGGACCGCGTGCGCGTCCCGACCAGCGGAGCCGGGTGGGGTGAAAAGGGAGGATGGGCGCGTCGGCGTGGAGCTATTTAACTCGAGGGCAGCTGGGGCGGGGCCCGGGTGCAGGGGGAGGTCCTCCTCGTCCCTCGGCCCCGCGCGCGGCTCCGGCTGGATGGTGGGGTCGGAGCTGGGTTCCCTGGGCTGACTTGGGGTTCTGGTGGGCGGGCGTTGGCGGAGCTTACCTAGGTCGCGGGTTGCACCAAGTCTTGGAGAGATTATTTGTCTTGCTATAACCCAATTACATTGGACTCCTTCCATGCACAAAGGGAAGTGATTTTGCCTCCCAGTAATGCATTGCTTCTTTCCCTGCATGCATTACTTCTAAGAAAACTAACATCTATGCAGTCACGGCAAACTTTGTCCCCATTCATGGTATTCTGCACCCACTGGTCCTAAAAACATACTGAGGTCATTCAGGCAAGGATGGAAGCAACAGCACCATCCTGGTGAAAGTTACTTATGAAAATTACTGTTTCTTCCATCTTTAACATCCTGAAGCATCTTACAAGATGCTTCAAATACAATCCAGATGCCAACAGTGGATGGGCTGCACATGTGCTCCACGTGCTCTGCATTGGGTCCCATCCATGACAAAGTCTCATTATGGAAAAGGTTCCTTGGCACAAAAGTACAGAATGAAGGGCACCAAGCACTATTATCCATACTAACCTGCTAGCAAAAGTTTGAATCTTATTATTTGATTTCGTGCTTTGCCAGCCTAGAAGTCTTAGCTTGCAATGGGAGGAATCTTTCTGTAAGAAACACGTTGACTATGCTCACTAGAGGTTGAGATCGCCCACTGAACTCTTTGCTGTCTTCCCACTGCTGATGGAACAGGTCAAGAAAGAAGCTGTGCCACGGCTTAGTGTGATAGTTAACCTCGGTTGTCGATTTGACTGCACCCGGGATTAGCTAACATATTAACTGTCAGATCATCTGGAGCGATGATCTGGTTGAAGATATTTGCAACACAAAGAATAACCCTAAATCTAGATGGAACCTCCCAGTAGCAGAACAGATGAAAGGAATCACAAAAGAGAAGAGCTTACGGGACTCTCTTGCACTGTGTTGGCAAACTCATCTTCCCTCCTGTTGCCATCATGACTCAAAACATCAGAATAAGTGTTTATTCCATTGGTCCAGTGCTCTAGAGAACCCTGACTAATACATATGGGATGATTGATCCAGACTACATGGGAAATTGGGCTATTACAGAAAATACTGTAGCACAGGGCTTTTTCATCTGCTTTCCGCTCACAACCTGTTTTTACTCAAGAACCTTGTAGAGAATGCTAGTTACATGAGTAAACAAAATAGATACATAAATCAAACACTTATTGATGATAAATCATAAAGAAATTTATTTTAAAACTTTTTAGTTCACATATAACTTTTATCATTTATTTGATACAAAAGATTGCATACCAATAACATAGATGTATTTATTCTTACATCAAGAATTTATTTTTTGCTAATATTTGACTGATGAATATGGAATATCTTTAATACTTTTCAGAGGTGATTGATCATTTGATTTTGTAATCATCCATATTAGAACACCATGTCACAGAAACATAATGCAATGTGGCAGAACTACGTTTAGAGATATCTCAGAAATTGCGGAACATGCTTTCCTAGTCCCAGACAAAGATTCATGTAATAACATTTTATGTAATTCAATCAACAATTTTTTAGAAATTGAACAATGTGATCCAGAGTATATTAACATAGTACACAGTGAGCAATGAAATAGGAAAATATCATGCATTTTTGTTTTCCATAATTAAACCATTATATTTCTATAAGAATAGAAACAACAACACTCCAGTTTGTGACATGCAATGGTCTCATGTGAGTTGTTTCAAGCAGTGTTCCTCTGTGTTGTGTGTCGACATGTGAGACAAAGCGAACATGTGTTCAGAATCCAGGCGCAGTGAAATCACATGGCAAGACAAGGGTTAGTGTTGTCAGAACCACCTCGGATTCATTGCACACTTGATTTTGCATTATTGGTTATTGTGTGTTCAGCAAACTTTCAGTGTTGCCAATTGTTTTTGCAACTCTTAATTCAATTCTGTTATATCACTTGGAGTTATGGGCCATGGTTTCAGAAACTGGACTGTAGACAATCCATCTTATTAACATGGTTAGTGATTAAAGTCAGCCAGAGCTGCAGTGACCCACAATAGAAAGGTCTACACATTGCTCCACCCTTCAGGAATGGGGGTTTGCATCACTCTGTGAAATACAGAACCATGCATAGCAGCAGCACCTGCTGAAGGCAAAGAAAACACAGAGTAGACTGTTGAAGAAGTAGGAATACAATTGTAACCATATGGACAGTTGTGGAAACAAGGATTGTGACTGTCATAGAGCCCACCTATACAGATACCTTTAGCAATATATTCTTAGTCAATGTAATATGCATCGCCTTATATGAGTATTAAATATTACTTTTACACTGTTATGATTTGGAACTGAAGAGTCAACATTTCTTAAGGCGTTTGCCTCCTTCTCTGGAGAAGAAACTAAAACAGTTTTGGTTGTGGCCATAGAGTTGTGTTAGGTTAGATATATTTGTGACTTAGGTATTGTTTCTGACTTAATTTCCCTATTCAGAAAGAGTTGGGCTGGACATGGCTAATTTCATGGGGCAGCTTGGCCAAGTGATAGGCAGCTAGCTGGTAAAGCATGTGCATGCCCAGTGGGTCTGAAAGAACACTTCCAGCCACTCCAGTAGTGAAAACCAGTGAACTGGTTGACTGTCAAGACTAGAGGATGCTCTCACCAGCATAGGTGACATCATCCAATCCATGAACGCCTGGATAGAGCGCAAAAATCTACAAGGAGGGTGAGCACGCTCTCTGTGTGAACCGGGACATTGACTTCCCCACCCGCTTTATGTAACTCACCCCCTATTTGGTGCCCTTCAACATTGAACCAAGGCTTGTAGATTGGGGCTATAGTTCTTAAGGCTTGAACTTAGACGGTGTCACAACAGAGGTTCCCTGCTGCATGTCATAGTACTGGCTCTGTTTTGGTGGAGAATCCGATTGTTTCCTTTTAGCTGTCAAATATGTCCTACAGCTACATGTGTTTGAATGTTGTTAGTGGCGCTATTTTGAGAAGTGACACAACCTTTCAGACATAGGACCTAATTGCCAGCTGTAGGCCTTAGATTATTTCTTCCTCACTTCTGGATAATTGCTTCATATTTCACCATCGTTAATTGGGCTCAGAAGGTTCATATTGAGGTTATGATCTCATCTTGGCTTCTACACACATCACAGCGATTTCCTCGATCCTCCTAATTATGTTCATGTTAAATTTGCAGATGGAAATACTAATTTCATCCCTTTTCTGCGCAGCATTATCTAGATGATGGCCGGCACGAATGCTGGTTCTCAGCAACTTAGCAGGTGTTTCCTTTGAGAGGAGACACAGATAGAACTGTGCTCAGAGCTGCAGATTTGAAAGGGTCCTAAACGGTGGAACGATATGCTTTTTCCTTTAAGGGTACAGCTCAGCTTCACAAATGGATGCATTTGTATTTTTAGACATAGTCCAGAGTGTAAACTTGTGAAAGGAACTCCATTTTTAGCTCATACACAGGATGTGCAGGTGTGAAAACAACAGGGCCAGGAGTTTTTGTTTTTGTTTTTCTTTTCTTGATCTCTAGCAACTCTAATGTTCTCAGAGTATGAGTGCTGCAAGAATAGATTTAAAAGGCCCATCTCAACTCTGGCTCTGTCCTCAAAGGATGAATTCCACTTTTAAAATTTATACAGTCATAGATACAGCTAAAATCTATGGCTGACAAATAATTCGAGTTCTGAAAATAAAAAGTTTTAACATTTTAGGTATCAAACGACGTTATTTTATGAGATATTTAGTAAATTCAGATTATAATAAATCATCAGAAGTCAATAAAAGCCCAGAATACAGTCTATTTGCACTACTACTTTGCACTACCAGGCTTTTTCTCTGAACAGGTCAGTCTTTTCTCCAATGCACCCAGCTTAATTAACACCTACCCCAGAGGCATGTGTGTGACAAGAGGGGATGCAAATAAACCCAGAGAAAGCCCTAGAGAGGAAGAGAAGGGAGAGGAAGAAAAAGAGGCAAAAGGAGAAAGTAAGGGAGGTGAGGGAGAAAGAAGGAGAAGAAGGAGAGGGAAGAGAGGGGAGGGAAGAGATGGAGAGGCAGGAGAGGGAAGGAAGGGGAGAAGAGGAGATGAGAGAGAGGAGAGATCTTTCCTGGACTGCTCAGTGAGAGCTTCAGGCAGTCATCAAAGACTGCTCATTTCTCTGCCAGCAAGACTGTAAGCGACCTGGTTTGCTCCTGATCGGAGCTCCTCAGAGGGCTGGTGTGAATTTTATGGCCATGAACTTAATATTATTTGAACTATAAATTAAATGCATATGAAATGCAAGCTATGTGAGATATGCAGAGAAGGCGTTATAACGAATATTATTCGGGGCCTGAATATGGTGAGAAATTTTCTACCCTTATGAGGAAAGCATCCCCGGTAAAGACACAGATGCTGGAATTGCGGGAGTCATAAGGAATGGCCCCTTAAGGCTCCTGAAAAGTTCCACCTAATTCTAATCTGAAAGCCTAATAGCAGCAGCAGATACAGTGGTGTAACTAATAACTTACTACCATCAGTCTCTTACAAATGGACTGGATAATGATCTGCAAGGACATCAAAGGCTCCAGATGCACAAAGAGCTTTTGTACATCGGTTCTTTTTGCTTTGCTCTTTTCTTCTCTAGTTTCTCCTTGTTGCAGTCACTGTTTCTTTTTGCTGCTGCGAGACAGTGCTCCAGTACAACCTGAGGAAGAAGGGAATTTGTTTGGGGCAGGGTTCCCAAAGGGATATGGTCTATTAAGACAAGACTCTCAAAGCAGAGAAGATGGCTTGGAGGCGGCGATGGCAGATTCAAGTGTCAACTTGACAGTTGCAGGAACTGACAGCTAAGGCAGGCTTGCACAAGCCTGCAGGTGACTGTTTAATTGATATGGAAAAATCCAGTTCTTTAAGTGCGGCTTTCCAGTGGTGGACTAGATTATAGTAAGAGCATGGGGGAGGACCCTCCCCTCCTTTGCCCTGTGCTGATCTGCTGTGCTGAGTCTGCTACTGTCTGTTGCCACCTTTATCCTTATTTCATGACTGCTGTTGCTTCCACGTGTTCTTGGATGATGTTGGAGTCCAGTCTCTTCAGTCTGCTGCTATTCATCGCAGACCTGTGAGCCCAGTCGTCTCAGCCCTCTAGTGTGAATGAGGTTCAGGAATTCTTTGGTCTTCAGCAACTACTATGAGACTCTGCAGAGATCCTTCGATCTTCAGCCTAGACTGAAATGACTGAGATATTCAACTCAAGAACTAAGCAGCTACAGGCAGACTACGATGATTTTATTTTGTAAGTTGACCTACATATCCATTCTATCGGTTTGGTTACTCTAGAGAACCCTCATTAATACAGAGGCAGAAGCTTGAGGTGGTTTAGGTCACAGCCATTATCTTGGAGGCACAGAGAAAAATGCTAACTGGGAGGAATCAGGGTCACACCACCAAACTTCAAGGCACATCCCCTATGATGCGCCTTCTTCCAGCAAGACACTACCCCCGAAGTTGTCACAGCCTTCCCAAACATTAATCCCAGGTAAGAATTCTAGCACATGATCCTATAGGGGACAACTAACTTTCAAGCCATGACAATCTGTATTTCTTTTTATTTTTCAAGATGAGACTTGAACTCAGTTCTCCTGTCCCAGAAGCTTGAGTTAGCCAAAATAATAAGCAAGTATCACCGTGCTGGACACTACAGCAAAAATTATTTCCACGCTGCTCTCCAGTTTTCACTTAAATCATACATGCCTTTCTTAGGACCGAAGCTGACAGACTGTCCAAGTGTAAGAGCAGGCAATGTTTGCTATGGGCGTTCTATGTCTTTTCATTTCCCTCCTTAGGCACTGTTCTGCAAAAATATTGGTGCTTCTGGATAGCAAATATATTTATATTATATATTTATAGTGCATGAAATATATTTATATGTATTTCTATATAATACATATTTATATTATATAAACATATACTACAATCATCCTTCAGTGTCTTCAGAACCCTACCAGATACTCAAATCCTTGATGTTCTAGTCTCTTACGTAAAAGAGTATAATATTTGCATATAACTTTTGCATACACTTTGCCTTTATTTAAGTCAACTCTGGCTGAATTACTTATAATGCATAGCACAGTGAAAGTGTTATGTTTAGGGAGAAATGACAGGGAAAAAGGATATAATTTTTCCAAATATTTCGGATTTATATTTGGTTGAATCCCATGAATACTGGGTGCTAGCTTTATTTATATGTGTAGGGAGCCACATTTCTTCATTAGTAGTTTGTAAAGAATTGGGGGTGTGTAACATAGTGAGGAATGTGTTAACGTTCCCAAGTTCTGGATTTGATCCCCATTGCCACATTAATAATAATGATGATTTTAATAATAATTTATGTTCCCACATTTCTATTGATCTAGATTAGGAAATACTCCCTAAACTCACATGTTTGCTGTGAGCTACAATTTTTCCCTAGAATTTTCTCACCTGAGAGGTCAGGGTAGGTACAGCTAAAATGGCCAGCAAAAAATAGAGGTACCCTCAAATTTCTCCACAAACTTTGAATCCTTTAATTCTGTAGACCATATGATGTTAGCTCTCTCATTCTTGGTAAAATTCAGTATAGAAGATTGTCATAATGTGTCTTTCAGAAGTTTGCTTTATAAAAATTAACTTTCTGTTTACAATTCATGAACAGCCTTGGTGATTAATAACTAGCAGCAAGTGGATATTCTGCTTCTCTAGCTGTTGAGACATTACTAATGTACCATAGCAATGGACTCCAGGAGCTTTCTCCCCTCTGAGACTAATAACATGTGCAGAGTACTCGAGATTAAGGATGTGTGGAGTGTTCTTAGATTTGGATCTGAAGTGACCCAGGTCCCAGAGTCAGGGAAGAGAGCAAACACATTCTGGAGGTGGGGGGGGGATTGCTCAGGGGTTAAAAGCCTTTGCATGTCAAGTAAAAGGACCTGAGTTCAGATCCTCAGATCCCACATAAAATGCCAGGGACATATGGCAGGTGCTATAATTTCAGCTATGGAGGACAAAGCCTTGGAAACTCCAGAGCACAGCAATAAGAAGGTAGGGTAATGCAGGACGATTCCCAGTGTCACCCTTGGGTCTCCACAGGCACACACTTGAGTGCTCTCTTGTACACACACACACACACACACACACACACACACAGATAAAACCCTTTCTGGACCAGGACTATTTATCATAGCATTGTTCATTGAGAAATGAATCAATTTTATTATTTTATTTCTAACTTGCAAATGATAATTTCATAGAAAGATAGTAAAATGTGGTGTTATGATGTCTAGATACAATGTGTGAAGTGATTAAAGTTAATTAGCATATCATTGCCTCATATACTCATCATTGCTTATGATGAGAACACTTGAAATTTACACTGCCAGTCATTTCAAAACAGATAATATATTGTGGCCAACTAGAATTGTCATGCTGTGTAGAGGAATCTCAACAAACTATTATATTATTCTTTCAACTTTTCTGTAGATTTGAAATTTTTCAAAAATATAAACCAGATGGAAAATCTGATTGTGCAATTAATGATTTAATTGAAGAACTAAACAATATTGTTACTCACTTTTTCAACTCTTGTTTTCTGTCTGGAATTGTGGTAAATCACAAACTGCAGATGACGAGAATTAAGTTTGTTTAATTTTACATGTAAATACAGTTCCATGATTTTAGTATTTGAACATTTAATATTGATATATAAGAATTGTCAATCATTTTAAGACAAAATAATTTTATTGGGGATTCTTTTAATCTTCAGAATTCCTTAACTAGATTTTAATAGCATCTCAAATAAAGCCCATTTGTTGTGCAAAACAAGAAGCACTACATTTCACAAAGAAGCACTGATTTCAGCCCACCGCCACAGGATCTTTCATCGTGAGCGACTCCGGGACTGTTAAAATTGAGTGTCTGCTCTCAGCAGTCCCTGCTCCTGCACTTGCCATACTCAAGGAGACAATTCATGACAACAGTCACTTCTTAAAACCAACAAAAAAAATTCATCACGAGGTATGTTTAAAAATGAAAGCAACTGAAAATGAATTGCTTCTTAACTAATGGTGAAATTAATGTGCTTACTTGGTAAGATGAATAAGCCCAGGTGTCTGATATTTAATGAAAGATTTATACCGCATTCTGATTTTGTGATGTGTCAGTGATTTATGTCATCAATGGTATATTTATCCTAAGATGGCTACTGTGCCTTTACGTGATACACTCTTAAGAACCAACGTCCTGAATGTGATTCATGTTTTCAATGAAATGGTCCTGTGTTCCAAGTGGCTGAATATCATTTCAAAATAGTCCAGGTGCAAGAACAGAGTGATAAAATGAAAGTTATGTATCCAATGAATGACCCAAGCAGTTGACTCCAAAATCTGAAATGTTGGTCTTCCTGAGGTTTTCCTCACTCCCCTTCATCTGAAGACAGCCAACTGAATACAGGAAAGAGGGCTATTGTGGGAGCACTTTTCCTGGGGACATGCCACCAGCCATCTATCGACCTCAGCATGTTCAATGACAGACCAAGTAACCATCACCCAATCCAACTTGACAAACTAAGGTGTTTATTAGGAGTACTTATAGGACCAGGAGGGAGGGTTACTTGAAAGAGCAGAAAGGCCTCTCCCCAGCATGGGTGAGACTCACAAAAGCCTCACCCCCGTTGCAGTCTACCTTGTGTCTTGCTAAGAGTCTCCTCCAGTGTTCTCGATTGTTCACTGTTCAGGGACCCTTCACACTTCTTGACTTCTCCAAGGTCTGTCTCTTTGCTTCCTGGCTGGCCTGCTTAGCAGTCTCTTTCATATCTGAGTGCTCCAGGGTTTCCTTCAGCCTGCCTGCCTGCAGTCTCCTTGTAGCTCCTTGACTGACAAGAGCATATCCTCCTGCAGCAGCATTGCTTTTCTTCTCAAACTCTCTTCTCTCCTCCACCTCATGCAAGCCTGTTGCTTCCTGGAACTTTCTGAAGTCAGCAGCTGTTTAGGCTCTTAGGCTTCCTCCAGGATGGGATGTTGCAATTTTTTAAACAACATCCTCTTTGAGTTAGATTTGGGCGATGTTCTAATGCATTAAGCTGTAGCCAGAGGCAAAATGCCATGCAAGGGTCCCCACCAGAATTTGCCCGTGCAAATTTCTGAGACTCCCACCTCCAGAATGTAAGAAATTAAAACTACCCTGCTTAAAGCATTTTGCGGCCTGCCCTTCCTTAGACATTCAATAATGAAATTTGGCAATAGTGTACGAACAAGTACGATTAGTACTAAGTGCAAAAATGAGAGCAGTAGCAAACAGAATGTGGTTGGAATGTGTGTGTGTGTGTGTGTGTGTGTGTGTGTGTGTGTGTGTGTGTGGAATCATCCTGGATTGTTTCTAACTCCTTCTTGCTTCTCTCTGCGATTTCCCAGGCGGCCCATCAGGGCTAGAAGTACAGGCCACTGCTGCTGCTGCCTGGCGTTTTTACATGGTAACCAAACTCAGGACCTTCTGCGTGTGAGACAGAGTCTTGACCCCTGAGTCATCTCTCCAGCCCTGGAGAGAGTTTTTTAAAAAGCACTTTTTTCCTTGTAAGGACAAAAGTAAAAATTTGTTGCAAAACTGCTTTAGGAAATGAACGTGGGCGGTCCCAGAGGCTTCGGGAGCCGCGGGTTACCGTGCAGACACGGCCAAGTCCAAGAACCACACCACACACAACCAATCCCGAACATGGCACAGAAACGGCAGCAAGAAACCCCGTTCACAGAGACACGAGTCTCTTAAGGGGCGGACCCCAAGTTCCTGAGGAGCATGCGCTCTGCCGAGAAGCACAAGAAGGGCTGAAGAAGAGGCAGGCGAACAACGAGGAGGCCACGAGCGCCCGCGCCGAAGCATCAAGGCCCTGGGGAAGCCCAAGGAGGCGACGCCCAAGGTGCCCAAGGGTCCCAGTCGCAAGCTCAGCCAGCTGCCCCCATCGCCCACCCCAAGCTTGGGAAGCGGATTCGCACCTGCATGGCCAAGGGTCGCAGGCTCCAGCCAAAGGCCAAGACCCCGGCTGAGGCCAAGGCCCCAGCCAAGGCCAAGACCAAGACCCCACCAGGCAAAGCCAAGGCCGCAGCTCTGCCCCGACTCCAGCTCAGGCTCCAAAGGTGCCCAGGCGCCTGCCAAGGCCGCACAGTAAAGGCCTCTGCCTGCCGTTGTGAAGACAGAGGGATGGTGCAGTTCCCCCGACCTCCTTTGCAGATGGCTGGTTTTCTGTGTCGTTTGTATAAATAAGCCTGAAGCAGGCTCTGTTAAAAAAAAAAAAAGGAAATGAACGTGGGAGAGAGGAGCCCTGAGGTAAGAGAACAGGATGAGGAAACCAGACCATGTTGAGTGGCATGTCTGTGGTGGCCCTCGAGTAACGTGCCTTCCAGAAAAGAAGCAAGGAAAAGTATCTGGGAGGTTCAGCAGGACTCATAGCAGACAGTGAAGCATGAGAGACAAGTGGGAGCTGCTCACCCAGAGACCAGAGAAGAAGGTGCTGGAAGGGGAGCCGTTTTCTGTTCCTTGGCGAGGCGCAGCGCTGCTCGTCCTTCCTGCTGCAGGCTGGTGGACAAGGACCGAGAAGGAGGCGGGCAGGTGTTCTGCTCGGTAAGGAGCTCATCAGAATCTGACGCGCTTGCCTCTTTCACTCTCCGGGACCTGCGGGGATTTCAGTGGGAATTGCCTCTCTCCGTTCATGGATCTGCATCCTTGGCTGGTGGAAAGCAGCCCCAGTTGTCTTCTGGAGACCTAAGGAGATCCAACGAGTCCCCGAAACTCAGTCACCCTGGAGTCGTTGCAGGAGCAGCTCTGGAGGAGAAGGGTTCAGTGCTGATATCTGGAGCTGAAATCCCTCTCCAAGGACTCCAGGCACCTTAACTTGTACTGCTGTTTTATAAAAAAGCAGGGAAAGGGTGGAGCAATGGTGAGGTTTTGAAGAAGAAACACAGCGGATAATAACATCATAATAACATCAGTGACAGATGGGACACACACCGTCCATGGAGCTGACTGTTATCAGACAGAAGTTGAGGCCAGAACTGAAGCAGCACCGCATGCAGGCGCCAGTGCAGGCTGTGGGGTGGGCTACGCAGGCGCCAGTGTAGGCTGTGGGGTGGGCTACGCAGGCACCAGTGCAGGCTGTTGGGGTGGGCTACGCAGGCGCCAGTGCAGGCTGTGGGGTGGGCTACGCAGGCGCCAGTGCAGGCTGTGGGGTGGGCTAGGATCTCATATGTCCTCACCTGACTGCCTTTGGCACTTCAGTATTTTTTATCTTATGTAGCAGTAACTCAACGGTTTACATTTTTCTATTTCAGAAACAAAGAGCAGGGTCAAAGAGTCAATAAAGACGGCAACAGCAACAACAGTGAAAATTGAGCCCCTCAACACGGGACAAGACCGAAACAGCGAGTCTCTCCCCTTTGCACGCCCTTTTATCAAGTTCACCACTGGAATTTTCCACCTACTATGGACTGGGTCTCCCAAATTAATTTGACAATCTCCTATAAGCCTGCTCAAAGCTTAGCTCAACTAGGAATTCGTCAATGTGCCCACAGCTTGAGCCTTCAGTTGCCTGGTTGACATCTGTAGCTAACTAGCACAGATGAAGGGATTCAGGTGGCTTGGTGACCTGAACCACCCTGCTTCAGCCTTCAGCCATGCATTCTGCTGCGTGACTTCTGCTATAAATGGACTGGAGTCCTTTTGTAAATCAAATTGTATCTAACAGCAAAAGAAGAATAACTGCCACAGCAAAATGTTTGACTACACAAAAGAGACCTTATTACATATGGTATCAGCACACAGCAGCCATCATAACACAAATGCCAGAGAGAGTGTCAGGAATGGTATGTCACACATGGGTCTAGTATCCGGCTACATTTGGAATGAAGCGTGATAATCGTGTTGGATCAGAACTGTTGGGGTGTGTCGGCCCAGTATAAAAAGGACTTCCAGACAAGAACCTTGAGTATCATTAAGATCTGCTAGTCTCTCATTGGTTCAGCTACCTGAAAGGAGAACGGCCGCTCTAGAAACCTAGCCATTCACCAATAGCAGTCGCCTGACCTATTCACCGGGACCACATGCAGTGACACCACCCCTCCTGCTCCCACTGCACCCCCTGGCCTAATGGCTGACATGACATACCAGCAGCTGATAACATCCTCCATTGTGTACTGCACATATCAGTTCACTCCTTTCTTAAAACAAAACAGCAGAAAAAACCCACAAAAATTAAGCAGAGCTCCAAGATCAGGACATAGAGTTTCTTCAACTTCAAAATTGTTACTTTAATTGTAAAAGGAAGCAGTCTGATATTTTTTTCTAAAATTTGGAACTTCAAATTCTTCTGCAAGCTCATCAAAGAGAAAAACATTATTGAACTTTGGGTATAGGAATGTCTAGTAGTTTCCTGTCTATTGTAGCACTGAATATATTTTAAAGTTCAAATATCTGAGAATTCAGAAATAAATCTGGCTCGGGACTGGAGATGTAGCTAGGGGTTAAGCCTCTTGCCTTGCAAGTGGAAGGTCCTGAGTTCGGATCCTAGACCCCACGTATAGATGCCAGGCAGAAGCGGGGGTGGCCTGTGTTTCTGGTCCTGGTAGGGCGGAGCCTGTGAATCCCGGGGCAGAGTAAACAAGGAGAAGGTGGAGGCGTCCATGGTGGTTCCCGAATTCGTCCGTGGTTCTACACACACACACACACACACACATACACACGCACGCACACACATACACAAACACATACACACGCGTGCACACACACACATAACTGAAAAATCAATAAAAAAATAATAAATACATAAATAAATCTGCCTCCTTAGACGTCAAGTCATTCAGAATGATTCTGCTGCGTAGAGCCATTTTCGGTGCCCTGGATATTCCTTTAACAGTGAAGAGGGTCAGAAGTCAGGCATGTTTGTGCTCTCAGCTCCCTCCCATGACGCCTTGGTCGAGATTACCAGCCTGCCGCACACCTGAGAGACAGACGCTGGGGGTCAGCTGCACATCTGAGTGGACACTAGCCAGGAGCACAGCACGGGCGACATTAAATTCTGCTCCTCATTGCCTTGGAGACTGACTGTCCTGCAGTCACCGCTCGTCAACATGCAAAGCGAGTGCTGGAATGCAACAGAGACAAATAACATCTTACGCTCAGTGTTCGCTACATTTAACCTGCCCAGGTATGTCGCCTTAATCATTTTTTTCCTTCCCTTGTAGCTCCAGGGTGATCAACGCTCAGAAGACTCCTGGGAGTCCCCTTTGTACCTAGTCTCACCCAGTGAATGCTTGCCAGCCCGTGTCATGGCTGTCCTCTTGGCCATGCTCATCTCGAGGCAGAAAAATGAAACTCTTGAGTTACTGCTAGTGCATGTTAAGGAAATGACTGAACCCCCAAAGTCGGTCAGGTAAGGACACGTCAGAGGCACTAGCCTCCCCCACGGCTGGCACAGGCTCCTGCATGACCCTGCTCTTTTGGCACTTCCCTCAGCTTCTGTATTTTAACTGTCAAAGCTCTGGGCCGGTCTGTGTTCCATCTACCCATTGATATTACTGACCATTCATCTTCTTCTGTAAAGTTCTGCCTTTGCTCCACTGCCGCTCTGCTTTTGTATAAAACAATAGTACCGATTAAGCACCTGGCTGGAGTCCTTAGAGGGGGATCTAGGCTTCAGCTATAAGCATTAAACTCTACTCCTCCGCCCCTAATTAGTGTCTGAGAAAGGATTCCAGAGTTGCTCCCACAGCAAGCTGTCCAGTTTTCTCCATCACATTCGCCTTCATCTGCAACTGATACTTTCACAAATGCTTCTTCCACAGTGCTTCCCATGTCTTTCAAAAATATTGTTATTTTGTGATTGTTTTTGTGGGGTGTATTATGACACACATGTAGAGGTCACAGGACAACTTCATGAGGTAATTTCTCTCTTTTCTCATGTGAGTCGTCAGGCTTGGAAGCCAGCACCTTCACCCACCTAGCCACCTTGCTGGTCCTTCCCACTTCTTCAGTGGCATACCCAGAGGCCTCTGCGGTCCTCACCCTCCATCACCGGTCACAATGATCCAGTCATGTAGAAACGCTTCCTGTTTCATTACTTCTTAGTTTTCTCCTCCTTCCAAGACTGAGCACGCTGTTTTCTGTCATGCTCACATTAGCTCAGCTGGCAAGCATTGTTGGAAGCATCTCATGAGCTCCTGAGCCTGGGCCAGTCGTCCCCAGTGAGGAGGCTTTTTGAAAGGGCAGGAATAATCTCCTTTTTAATGATTGGTTTAGTGCCAATGTTTTATTCTATTGTTCAATGAGCTGATGTTTGGAACTCTGGCTTCAGTTTAAGAGCAATGATAATTACTATTTATTTCCACCAGCATGTGTCTCAGTATGGTCACAATCCCTATCACATAATAACTGCTCGGTAAAACTGATTGACACATCAAATGATGCATTCTATAAATAATGAGTCCAAAAGCAATAACAATGAAACTTTTTCATTGTTTGAATATGTGAATGATTTTGTATACATGAGCCATGATAGGTAGAACCATGTTTCAGATGAATAAAGCCTTCAGTGAACTTGAGAGAAGAGAGAATGAATGTCCTTTATTTATAAGACACCTATTTAACATTTCGTATCTGCGCTTAGAAGAAAGATATATTTCTTTCTTTTCCTTTTCCATTTTTCATGTGTATTGTGTATAGGGATTTTGTATATTTATGTTTGCATGTATGTAGGTAGGCTCATGTATATGTGGAGTCTTACATGTGGGCTGTCCAAGGTTGATATCAAGAATCACTATTAATCTCCTTTCTACCTCATTCTTTCTTTTTTTGACACAGGGTCTTCAATCAAAACCAGATCTCCCAGAGAGAATGAGTCTGGCAGGCAGCTTGTTTTTGAGATTCCCAGCCTCCACTTACAAGGCCGGAATTGCTAGTGAGCCACTACTGTCTCTGGTCATTAGCATGAGACCTTGGCATCTGAATTCCAGTCTTCTTGCTTATGCAGCAAATGCTTTCACTGCGGAGTCACAACCCAGATGACAAGTGGGAAGGATGCTGCAAAGTTTCAGATGCAGAGAGTTTTGTCCTTACTTATTTGATCTTGGAAGAGCTCTTGGAGATAATTATGCTCACATTGGACCACGGAAGATGTGGACAGATATCAATGGAGCAGGAATGGAGCAACTACTATTCTTCTCTTTATGGAGGGGGTTTAAGAACCAAGAGTTTTTTTGTATCTAGTTTTCTACAAGAATTCATTTTTACATACCTGAAATGCTTTAAGTAAATCAAGCATTTTTTTTCTGGTAATGATGGAAAAAAATTGTTACAGAATTATTTCAGAAAATCAACATGGGGGAGCGGGTCACTGGGGCAGGAGAATGACATGAGCAGCCAGCTCAGTTTGAAGGACAAACCTTTGAGGACTTTTAGAAAGTGCCTTTCCCAAAGGAATCAGAGAAAGGCAGCTGGAATGCAAAGCAAGCGCACAGTGATGATGCCTCGCGCAAAAGCAAGACAAGAGGGGGGGAGACAGAGAGAGAGAGAAGAAGCCTCTAACCCAGAGAGAAGCCATTGACAGAAGCACGGAGAGCCTGGACCAGTGTCTTTCTGAAAGGGGAATGATTTTCGTGTCTTTCCTTGGTGAGTCCGCAGCTCCGCTCCTCCTTCCTGCAGTACGCTGGCCCAGAACAGAGAGCAAAGCTGGCATTTGTTCTGTTCTGCCAGAGGCTAATCACAATCAGACTCCCTTGGCTCCTATGACCAGTATTTAGGAGCCTCTTGCTGACAGAGGGAGAGTCAGGGTTCATCACACATTAAAATCAAGTTAGGAATTTAGAAAGTGTGCATGCCTGAGCCTTGTGCACAGAGACGTTTATTCAGTCCATCTAAGATGAGCTCAGGAAGGAAGATTTGTTGTTTGTGTGTATTACTCAGGATTCTCTATGGAACAGAAATGATAGTGTTAATATGTATTAAAAGATTTATCAGAGTGGCTTATGAGATATGGTTAAGATAGTCCCACAGTGAATGCTGGTAGCTCCTCATTCCACCAGGCTCAGTATCTCAGCAATGCCAGTCTGGTGCTGAAGGATTGGAGGATCCTGGAGAGCCAATGGTGTTCGGTTCATGTTGGAAGGTGGAAGAAACCGGGTTCTAATATCAGTGGAGGAAGAATGGAAGATGAACCTGTCAGTGTGCTATGAACACATTGGACAAAAGCAAGCCTTTCTTTCTTGGACTTCCTTTAATTTGGTCCATCACTGAAACTTGCTACCCACACTGAGAGTCGACCATCCATTTCAGATAACTTGATCCTGATAATCCCTTCCCTGCATGACTAAAGGTTAGTCTGTTACTTGGTTGCAAGCTTAGTCAAGATGATCAAGCTTAACTGTGTCATTGTTTACAGGTTGTTGGAAACAAGTATCCTATGAAAGTAACTGAGATAATGCTGAGAACTATTGGATTATGACCTGAAAAAAAAAGGTGAGTTCAGAATGAACAGACAGACAAATGAGGACTTAAAAGAGAGAGTGTAACTGTGAAAGGGAAAGAGAGTATAATGATGAGGTGAGAGTGTAGGTATGAGGGGAGAGAGACATAACTAGGACGAATCTGGTCTAATTCTACTGCTGTCCCACGAAGCTAGAACACTCGGGGACAGATGGGGAGGGAGTGTGGCTGACAATAAATAGCAAGGTTATTTTGGAGTGCATGTAC
This sequence comes from Typhlomys cinereus, assembly GCA_023101885.1. Classification (NCBI taxonomy): domain Eukaryota; kingdom Metazoa; phylum Chordata; class Mammalia; order Rodentia; family Platacanthomyidae; genus Typhlomys; species Typhlomys cinereus. The sequence goes on from JALPQD010000585.1 coordinate 799,126, forward strand.
ACTTATGTATACTACAACACGCACATACGCATCAGAGGACAGCTGGTTCTCACCTTGCACTTTTTCCAAGTCTCTGAGATATGGTTCAGGAAACCCTCTTACACACAGAGTCATCTCACAAGCATCCAGGAGAAATACGAGCCAAAGGCCAGCTTGCTAAGGACTGAGGCGCATGGTCTTACAGCGATATGCAGACAGACGTGGGATGGTGGGCACCTGCTGCTCACGGTAGGCCACTGAATGCCCTGGGCCCACAAGGAAAGTTATGGATTGCACTTTCCCAGTTCATGTCCTGGCAGGAACAGCTTTCTATTAAGATAATTGCTTGGAAATTGAAAACATCCTTTAGATAACAGTGGAAAACAGCATGGCCCTGGAAGGAAGGAAGGAAGGAAGGAAGGAAGGAAGGAAGGAAGGAAGGAAGGAAGGAAGGAAGGAAGGAAGGAGGGAGGGAGGGAGGGAGGGAGGGTGGGAGGGTGGGAGGGAGGGTGGGAGGGTGGGAGGGAGGAAGGAAGGAAGGAAGGAAGGAAGGAAGGAAGGAAGGAAGGAAGGAAGGAAGGAAAAGAAAAATTCCCTCCATCCCAAAATGGAGAAAAATAGCTTCAGTCTGGAGAAACGAGAGAAGAGTTCTCTTTTAACTGGGTGGGCAGCTTCAAAACAGCCCCAGTGACTTCACTGTCAGAGCGCCGTCCCTGAGGTTTTAGTTTAGCATTTACATAGTTTTTAATTTCATGTTTTTCACTTCACCCATTGTCTGTGGCCTCTACTGGGCTGTTGCTTACAGGACATCTGAAGTCTTGACATTTTATTAACTGCTAGGTTTTTAGGAACCATTAGCTACTTGGAATAGAAATGTTACTCAATATCTATTGATGGATGAAATAGACCATAAGCAAAGACAATTAATTGCCTAACAATAAATAAGGAGGTCTCTCTGCACAGCAGCTTCCAAAAAATGTATAATGGAAGGAATAATTTCCCTCAAATGAATAGCTGCAGGTGGCATTCCTAGGATGAAACACTAGAGAAGATAGCTGCTTATGCATTGATCCAAACCAATCAGACTCAGATGTTGTGTTGCTTTGCAGACAAGAGGAAATTATTCACCATTTTATTTTCTAGCAAAATGTAACTGTAGGTGATCTCTATCACTTAATATTAAATTTTAAACGAAGTTTCTATTAAAATTTATTTTGTACCTAATGGCAGAAAACACATTCAAAGAGGAAGATATGAAGTATTTTAAAATAATGGAAAACATGGGCTGGAGAGATGGCTCAAGGGTTAAGCCTCTGCCCTGAAAACAGAAGGTTTTGAGTTCAGATTCCCAGATCCCACTTAAAAAGGTAGGGCAGAAATGGCAGTGGCATTCACTCTCAATCCTGGAAGGTGGAGCACAGAAAACCCCAGAACGAAGCAAAAAGATTTTTTAAAAATCCAGGATGATTCCCAAAGTCACCACTGGGCCTTCATAGGCGCACACAGTGCCCTCTGATACATACAGACTCGCATACTTACATACACATACACACATGTGCATGCCAAAAGAAAAAGAAAAATACAAAGTACCAAAAATAAAATATAGTGAACAGAAAGTTTAAAGTCTAAATCTAAGGACTAGGGGTGAGCTTGGCATTACAATGGCTTCTCAGCCCATAAGAAGAGAGGATGGATGGAAGAAAGAGGAGGAAGGAAGCTGGGAGAAAATGTTAAAGATGTCTGATCAAAACATTGAGAACAAAGGAAGGAAGGGAGGAAAAGAGGTAAAAGGGAATAAGGGAGGATGGTATAAAAGGGAAGGGACTGCAAGAAGGAGAGAGGATGGAAAGAAAGGGAGTGAGGGAAGGAGGAAGGAAAGGAAGAAGGGAAGGAGGAAGGGAAGGAAGAAGGGAAGGAGGAAAGGAAGGAAGAAGGGAAGGAGGAAGGGAAGGAAGAAGGGAAGGAGGAAGGGAAGGAAGAAGGGAAGGAGGAAGGGAAGGAAGAAGGGAAGGAGGAAGGGAAGGAAGAAGGCAGGGAGGAAACATGCTTATCTACATTGTCGTTCCTTCCGGAAAGGAATCCCTGGTGAGGGAACATCCTGCTGAACACAGCAGGACCAAGGAGGGGAGCTAAGCTCCTGCTGGCTTGGTGGATGTCCAAGGTCTCTGAGGAAATGGGCTGGGCAGTGGGGCAGTGGCCTGCATATTCAGTACTCTTTTTTTTCAGCTCCCTTGCGGCGCTGGCTGATCATGGGACAGGGAAAACAAAGCTCATCTAGATCAACACTAGAAGGAAAGCCTCTGGGTGAAGCCTGAATTATCTTTTCTAATTTTAGGATTTAAGTCAGGCAACTCTTCTTTCTGCCTCATCGGTGCCAAGGCCTTAAATTTTTAACTAGCTTCATGCAAATGAAAGTATTAATTATAGATGCTTGCAAAGCATGCTCTCCATCAATTTTTATTTTGCCTCTCTCCATTTAAAGGATCACCTGGGGATCAGTTATAAATACTGCGGCCGTTAAGGACCTGTTCGTTGCTTCTATGTAAGTGATTCATGTTTTCAAACATTTTTTTTCTTTTGCCTATTAAGAAAAAGCAGGAAAAAGTTCTATGTGTGTGAGAGAACATTTCTGAAGTTATGTGTGCTGAAAAAGACAGCTCTTGACCCAAAAATCCACTTCTATAAAATACATGTAAAAGTATAAGTGAACTATAAATATAAAATATAAATATAAATCAAATTAATGAAAATATAAGGAAACCCTGTTTTCACAGATTCACCAGAGGAAATTACTTTCAACCACTCAGGCTGTCAGCAGCCTAAGGCTTGCTTTAATTTCTGATCCTGCCTCAAAATAGTGACACTTCTGCTCTTTCACTGGGCCATAGGTCACCATAGTAGCACTGTATTGAGACTTTGAGAGCCGAGTGCCCCGAATCATGGCAACAGGCTCAAGTTCTTTCTGAGAAAGCACATGTAATTTGTGCCTGGTTTGCTGTCATAGATATAAATTGTTTTAAGAAGTCATGCCTAACAGAAAGACAAGCTTTAAGTTTTTCACTTGTATCTACTGTCAGAAAACAGGTTCAAAGAAGTGAGGAAGTGATTTAAAATAATGGCAAACAGAAAGTTTTAAACCAAGGGATTTATTGCCTCTATGTCTGGTGGTTTTCGTGTCATATGCTCAGTTTGGTAAATTGTGCAGACATCACTGAGGGCAAAGGTTTGGAGTCTTAACGTGAAGAGCAGATGTGACACTTGAGGCAGAAGATGGTCCTAAGTTTTTCCACAAAGTCTTCTAGAAAAATGCCAAATTCATTTTTTTTCTGATTATAGACAGTTGAGCACAGCATAAACTACTCATAAAGGAAATAAGCACTGAGAGCTTTGTGGTCTGGATATGTCTGGTATCCTTGCACAGAGCGATGTGGAGGCCTCTCCTGCTTCCAGTGCTCTGTGATTAAGGCTCAGGGATGGGAAGCAGCTCCTACCCACCGAGATGACCTAGTCGTTTTAACTTCATAGGTCTTGATATCCAGTGAAAAGCTTTCAGACAATCTGCACTATCAGGCTAAATGAGTTAAATTACTTTTCAAATTGAATAATGCTTAATTAACATTTGGGCTTGAGAAGTTTAGAATTTAACTTCATCTTGTCTCCGACTAAAAGTGAAAGGAGTGGGGAGACATCCTCCACACAGTTGCCAGAGACTCCTGGTGGATACGTCGAAGAAGGCCATCTTGAATCGTGTGTACCAGGAAGTGAACTTGCCTGTTTCTCCTAGTATTTCTGTCGAACCCGCTGGAGTGACAGCTGAAGTTACATTTAATACCTTTTGCTCTGGTGACTATATTGTTGGTGTCAGCATCAATATCTACAGCAGTAAAACATGAAATCTGTCATGTCTCAGGGTTGAGTGTAGATCTTGACAGGGGAAAGAAATGTGGATCATACATATGCAAACCACCCTCCCACATACACACACACACACACAGAGAGAGAGAGAGAGAGAGAGAGAGAGAGAGAGAGAGAATCAGTTTTGCAAAACACATCAGGTGACCCCTGCCTGACGTCACTGAGCTCTGGTAGTCCTCATTCTCAGTCGGCTTTCACTGAAAAGTGTCTGAAAGCTGCAGGTCAGATGAGCATTTTCAACTCAGCATCTTCACTGTGGTGGGCACAGTGCTTTTGGCTGCTGCTGACCATGTCTCTCTCTAGGCGTTACCACGATGACTAAAAGCAACATAGAGTCCAGAAGAACTTCCCAAATGAGCACATTAAAGAGTGCTGTAACTGTGAGTCCTTACTGTTTTTAATCATTGTGAAAATTTTGCAAAATTTTTCCTCCATGAATTTCTTGTGTGTGTGTGTGTGTGTGTGTGTGTGTGTGTGTGTGTGTGTTGTATGTGGTGGATGTACATGTGTGTGGGCACTTGAACACATGTGTGTGCTTGTAGAAGCCTCAAGGAAACTTCAGGAATCATCCTGGATTGCTCTACCTCTATATTGCTTTATTTGGATTTTCTCAGGTTCTACCTTCCAGGACTGGAATTTCTGCATCCCTGTCATATTGGTCTAGTATTTTTACATGGGAACTGGGGATCTGGACTCAGGTCCTTTGGCTTATGAGGCAAAGACTTTAACCCCGAGCCATCTTCCCAGTCCCCAAATTGTTCACAAGATACTTCTTTATATCAAACCTAAATTTTGTGTGTTTCCTTTCATGGGTGGCATGTCCTGGGAATCAGGACAGCATTCCCATACTTTCCTAGCTGTTCATGCTTTTTTTGTTTTAATTTCTGTGATCGATCGATGGACTCTGGCAAGGTGCCCTTGTTTGGGTTCCTTGTTTCCCTGCTCCATTTCACACTGAATGATTTGGTTGGCAATGGGGATTAATTTTCTACTTCCATGTCCTAGAAACTTACTCTAAAGCTCTGTGACTCCATCTCTTTCCTGCCTGATTACCAGACTGCAGAGTCCGCTGGCACGGAGTGACTGTCCTTATTATCTTCTCTTGTTCGCAACTTCACCTGGCTCTTTTCTCAGGACACTATCAGGTTTCTTAAGCAGAAGCTCTCTTCTGCCATATGGTCCAGCTGTTATCTGGGTTTCTCAGCTCGCTGCATAGACGTTTTCACCTTACACTGTACTGAGATATCTGACTTCAGCTATTGTCTTGTCTAATCAGGTTCTTGACCATGGTTAAATCTCTGAGATCTTCTGTATCCTGAAAGTCTGGAGGCATATCATAGGTCTAAGACTACTCTTCCATGTAAAATATTTCAAGTATATGTATATGAAAACATACACTAATTTGTGCGCTAATATACTATGTGAACATATCAACCAAATTAAAACAAGAAACTTTTAGTAACACTGGGGCGACAGGCATAAAGTAGATTGCTCTGTGGGAACTAAGACGTGTGGTCAAGGCCTAAAGTGCCGCTCCCATAATGTTTATTATCTCCATGATCTTTTATACTTTGGCAAGTTCCTTCTTTTCTCATATTTAAGGAACAGATCGTTTCAGTTGCTTTGAACCCAAGACATCAAGACTGTACCACACACACTAACAGCAGTGGAAGATCACTACACAGCCTCTACCACATGGATGCCTCAGCTGCGCTTTGTTTAGGATTCTTTGGCATTTTGCCACTGCTCTATGCTACACTGAATATTTTCTCCTTATAATTTGCTTCTTTAGCCTTTGAGGCATTTTGTTTTCTTCAGAAGCTCTGAGGGCAAAAATGTAAATGCAAAAGAGGAAGGAGAGAGAGAGAGAGAGAGAGAGAGAGAGAAGAATGGAGGGAGGGAGAGAAGGTAGGAAGGAAGGTTATAAGGAGGGATGAATCTAGATGAGGAAAAGGAGGAGAGAAGAATGAATGGAAAAGAGAGAGGGAGGTACAGGGCGGAGGAAGGAAAGCTGGGAAAGGGGAGGAAAAGGGAAAGAAGGGAGAGAAATTATTGTCTTGTTTCATACAATCATCGGCTGTGACATGCCTCTGTTGGAATGCTGAATAGAGGTAAATCAGAAAACTTAAATAAATCAGAAAAAATGTGCAATGTTTTTCATTTGAAGAAAGTACGCCCTCTGGATAGCACTCGTGAAGTTGTTTCAGTGTTTTGCTTATAATCAATGTGTGTGTGTGTGTGTGTGTGTGTGTGTGTGTGTAGGTGGTATGTGTTTGCATGTACATTTGTGCATGTGTGTGTTTGCACTTTACATATAGGTGGGTATGCATGTGTATGTATATAGGCTTGTGTCCAAGAGGGCATCAAGTGTGCGTTCCTGTGGAAGCCCCAGGGTCACCCCAGGCCTCGTTCTATGCTCTTCCCCCGTATTGCTTTGCTCTGTCTGCAGCGCTGTATTTTCATCCATCGTATCTGCCTGACAGTTTATGTAGGATCTGAGGATCTTAACTCAGGTCATTGGGTTAACCACTGAGCCATCTCCGCAACCTCACTGACAAAATTCTGAAAGGGAGTTTCCACCATAAACGTCAACAATGAAAGACAAGGTCTGCGGGACACAGAGATGAGAGAGCACTGAGCTTTGTGGGAGACTTGAAGGAGCACCCGCAGGAGTAGCGCCTGAAAGCGAGAACGGGTACCTGCTTTATCATGGATCAGCAGGAGGCGAAGGCGGCAATCGCTCAGTCTTTTCTGTCTGTCTTCACAATAACAGGAAGAAGGGAAGTGAGCTAGTATTTAGCAAGTAGAGAAAGCCCTGGCTTCAAAAGCAATTATATAAGGTATTTATGGGAACTCAATTTTTTCCCCTTATTCCGTGCACCTGCACTGCCTTCAGTTGTCCTTTACATGTGGAACACTCTTTTGATTACATTTTTCTTGAATTTTTGATATTGTTTTTGAACGGAGGATATTGGGTTGTTTGGTTTATACAGAGGAGAAGCCAGTAAGTAAAGTTCATTAAAAATGTACATCACACTGTAGTTAGTCCTATCTAGAAATGAAAGAGCGAGTTTTTTTTTTTAAATGAGATTTGGAAAAGCAGAGGAGCTGGCCACCTGCTTATGTGTCATAAGACATTTTTGTCATGAAATACCAAGAAACATGGGAGAAGCCTGGTTCACCGTTCAAGGTTACAGCACATCATTTGGGGGAAGTTGCTTGAAACTGGTAGCCACACGGTATTCTCAGGAAAAGCAGAGAACAAGAAGGAATGCATGCACACTTATTGGCTGTTACCAGCTCATTAGCTGGCTTATACGAAGCTTGCTCTCTCTATTTTTATCCGTCTAGCCATTGAATGGTTCTGCCCACAATTGGCTGGTTCTTCCTATATCGATTAAACAATTAAGAAAATCTCCTATAATCTAGTGAATACCTCTCAGATGGGTCCTGAAACCTGTCTCCTAGGTGTCAAGTTGGCAATAAATGCTTACTATCACGGTACTCAAAACAAAGCAGTCAGAGAGAAATCACAAAAACCACTGAAATTATGATATTTTAACGAGGTCTGAGAGTCTATTCAGCAGTACGGCACTGGCCATGTCAGCCTGGCAAACCAGACTGTAATCCCCAGAACCCACATGTTAAGTAGCAGTAGAGAGCTGACTACAGAGCTTTACTCTGACTCCACATGCATGCCTTGACATTGGAACATTGATGCACCTACACATATTATGCATACCCATTCAATGTTAATAAAATAAATTAAAAAATAAAAATTGAAAAACGTCCTATTTGGAATTTTATACGAAAGGTAAACAGTCGTACATGATTTTTCTGAGATTTTTAGGTTAGTGTAGGACTTTGTCATTAGATATAAATTGTAAAGTCAAAAAAAAAACCCACAGCAAATGTAGGACAATGCTCTTTTTCTTCCCTCCCTCCCTTTCTCCTTTCCCTTCCTCCCTCTATCCCGCCTTCCCTCCTTCTCTCTCTCTTTCTCTTCCTTCCTTCCTTCCTTCCTTCCTTCCTTCCTTCCTTCCTTCCTTCCTTCCTTCCTTCTTTCTTTCTTTCTTTCTTTCTTTCTTTCTTTCTTCTTTCTTTCTTTCTTTCCTTTCTTTCTTTCAAACAAAAGCATTTATTAAGGAGCATTCTCAAAGCACATTAGAGAAGACCCACTCAAGCAAATTGTGGGTAGAAACCATTCTGTTTCCTCTCCCACTCTTAACCTCTCTTATCATTTGGGTCTGGAGAAATCCATCACACACACACACACACACACACACACACACACACACACACACCACTGCAGGTTATAAACACCCAACACGGGAACCTTGTCCAAGTGACCACATCCCATTAATGATAATTCTCTGTAGGACAATGCTCTTGATTATTGTTTTAAAATAAATGTAATTCTATGCATGTTGTTCTCACCTGTTGCAATCAAAATAGGCTAATGTAAAGAAAAATTTCTTCAATTTCTTAGGGTCAAAGTAGATAATGGTGTCATGTTTTCTCCTAAAGTCATCACAATGACAATATTTTGAAACAAACTAAAACTTTGAAGTAATAGTTTCACTTAAAATTTTTGCCAGGTATGGTGGCAAATCCCAACAGACTGGGAACTGAGACAGGAAGACACTGAGTTCAGGACTAGCCTGGGCTATATGGTGAGATTGTCTTAATTTTTTTGAAAAATTAATTAAAAGACTAAATTCTGCAAGCGTGAATAATGGCTAGCAAGATAATTCTTTTTTTTATTAATACATTTTTTATTATTATTTCAGCTCATACAAACTTAATAGGTACACCAGTTCCCTCCCTCGCTCCTCCTCCCCCTGTACCCTCTACTCTCCCTCCCCACCCCCCTCCCTCCCCATCCCCCAGTGCCTCCCGCCCCAATTCCCAGAGAGTCCTTTCCTGTGCATGCCTGATTCTCCTCTGGGCCCTCCTCTCCGATGACGTACAAGGACCCAGTGGCCTTTCCCTGAACCCTTTCTCATGTTCCCCTTAGGTATAGGAACACTGCTGTGGCTGCCAATCCCTTGCCTCCAAGGATCTTGGTGCTCTTAGCAGATGCTAGACTTTGTGGGGTCAATAGTGTGTTGGACATTGCGCAGGGCATGCAAAGTCCTATTATGATTGCTTCAGCCCTAACTTGTATGGAGTATCTTGCATATCATTGCTCCTCCCATCCTTTTGCTCTTACACTCTTACCATCCCCTCTTCCGCAAATTTCCTTGAGCTTCAGGATGGAGAGAGATTAGGCTGGCCTAGTTCTAGGTGGTTGATATAGTTTCTGAAGTTCTGGATTGTGGTTTGTTGATTTTCTTTTGCAGTTTTGCTGCTCCTGCAATGCCCTTCACTCCATCCTGGTGGGCATTGTATGTCACCCCCTGGCCAGAGACAAAAAGCTGTTAAACTAGAGTCTTGTGATAAAAGCACATTCAAAGGTAGATGTAATAAAAGTGGGAAACTACAGTGAGGGAGGGGTCTATCACCCATTTGCAAAATGGTTACTTTTTATCTGCCAGACTATATGCCCTCCTCTTCTGGTGAGATCACACCCCCTCAGTAGTAAATGATCAGGAACAAAAGTCTGTAAACTTAATCAGATGTCTCATTACTTATTTGGGTCCTTGACGGAGGCCTATTTTCCCTGCTGTAACATGGTCTCCTCTCTCCTTGTTTCTGTTGTGGCCCTCCTACCCCATCCCTCCTGTTCATAATCCTTAGCAAGATAATTCTGACAGATGACACAGGTGGTTCACTTTTAAAATGTGGTTGCCAAGTTACTTTATGAATCTCTAAGCCTAGGATGCAGCCTGGGTGGCTGGTAATTTGTTTCAGGCAAAGTTCCTACATCTGCTTCAGAGCCAATAGACAACAGGTCAGCTCTGCTGCTTCCTTGGGCAGCTGGTTTTCTGCAGGTCACCAGGACCACCTCAGACCGACAGTTCTGCCTCCTCTCCTCTAAGCTATGCCCGCAGAGACAAGACACTTACCATGGAGAAGCTCCTCCCCCACCCCCAGGCTTGGAAGAAACTGGGTAAAAGCTTGTGGGTCACTTCTGACCCTCATTCGTCAGCGCTCTAGAGGCAGGCTTGAGGAGAGCTACTCTCCCAAACCCACAGCTGGGTACATGGGCCATCTGGTTAAGGTGGTTTAGTTGAATGCCACTGTGTCAGAGAGACTGTACTCAGGTCTGCGGTGTTTATGAGCTGGGTGTTAGGCACAGTCGGGCTGAGCTGACGTCCATGCAGTTCATTTTGCTTTAGCACAGTTCTCACGCCTCAGCCTACCAAGTGCTGAGATTACAGGTTTACGCCAGAGCACCTGGATCATTCTCCATTATATTTAGCGTTTGTGAAACTCCTGTCTAGGACTGGTGAGATGGCTCAGTGGATAAGGAACCTACATATAACTCAGTGACTTGAATTTTATCTCCACAAGTACAGCTGGTGAAAGGAGAAAACTGGCTTTTGATTGACTTCTGAAAGTTGTCCTCTCACCTGTCCCGTGACATGCTCCATTCTTTCTCTTTCTCTCTCTCTCTCTCTCTACATATGTGTGTGTGTGCGTGTGTGTGAATGTATATTTATTATCTCAAACTTCTCTTCTGGACCTAGGCATTGATACCTATATAAAATATAGACCCCAGAGTAATGTATTAGTACAGCAGCTAACTAGAAACTAATAGAAATGTTCCCAGAGCCTCTTTAGCCTCTAGTAGCAGCAATTTAGGAAGTGCATGCATGTGTGTGTGTGTTTTAAATATACTTAAAATTATGTATGTATGATGTGTTCCTAAAAGAAAAGAGAACACTGGTAATGAAGAAAAGTGATGAAGGCCCTTTTGCCAGTATAAAAGACTTTAAAATGCTCAGTTTGCCTTTTCTGCAGGGGTAACAACAGCATTAATTATTCTAGATAAGAAAGTGAGAGCCACGGTGTGTTCCTAAACTCTGTTCAGATGGCTCAGGAGTGAAAAGTTTTTTACTTACAAAGATCTCCCATCTGTTTGGAATGGATTCTCTGTAAGCAGAGTGATAGAATGAAAATTGAATCCCAAATTCCTCTTGCTCTCTTGTCTTTGGAATCCTTACCTATCCTTCAGTACAAATTTCTTGAATTTATTTTTTTTTCATGATTAAAGTTTTTTTATGCATTTTTTATTATTATTAAGCTCATACAAACTTAATAGGCATGCCAGTTCCCTCCCTTCCTCCTCCTCCCCCCGAACCCCCTGCTCCCCTTCCCCTCCCCCCTCCCTTCCCATTGTGCCAGTGCCTCCCGGCCCAATTCCCAGAGAGTCCTTCTTGTGCATGCCTGACTCTCCTCTGGACCTTCCTCTCCAATGACGTACAAGGACCCAGTGGCCTTTCTCTGAACCCTTTCCTGTGCTCCCCTTAGGTATAGGAACACTGCCGTTGCTGCCAATCCTCCAAGGATCCCGGCGCCTTTAGCAGATGCTAGACTTTGTGAGATCAATAGTGTGTTGGACATTGCGCAGGGCATGCAAAGTCTAATTATGATTGCTTCAGCCCTAACTTGTGTGGAGTATCTTGCAAATCATTGCTCTTCCCATCCTTTTGCTCTTACACTCTTACCGCCCCCTCTTCCGCAAATGTCCCTGAGCTTCAGGATGGGGAGAGATTAGTCTGGCCTAGTTCTAGGTGGTTGATATAGAGTCTCTGAAGTTCTGGATTGTGGTTTGTTGATTTTCTTTTGCAGTTTTGCTGCTCCTGCAATGCCCTTCACTCCATCCTGATGGGCATTGTATGTCACCCCCTGGCCAGAGACAAAAAGCTGTTAAACTAGAGTCTTGTTATAAGAGCACATTCAAAGGTAGATGTAATAAAAGTAGGAAACCACAGTGAGGAGGGGTCTATCACCCATTTGCAAAATGGTTACTTTTTATCTGCCAGACTATATGCCCTCCTCTTCTGGTGAGATCATACCACCTCAGTAGTAAATGATCAGGAACGAAAGTCCGTGAACTTAATCAGACGTCTCATTACTTATTTGAGTCCTTGATGGAGGCCTATTTTCTCTGCTGTAACATGGTCTCCTCTCTCCTTGTTTCTGGTGTGGCCCTCCTACCCCATCCCTCCTGTTAATAATCCTGTTAATAATAATACTGTAGGTATTGCAGAGATTTTTCTTTGAGTGTCTCTAGGTGGGCTGGGTAGGTTTGGTACTAGGAGCCACCTATTAGGGAGTACATACGGCGCTTAATTTTCTGGGTCTGGGATACTTCACTTAATATAATTGTTTCTAATGACATCCATTTCCCGGCAAATTCCAGTAATTCATCATTTTTGATGGCTGAGTAGTACTCCATTGTATAGATATACCACAGTTTCCTTATCCACTCGTCAACTGTTGGACATTTGGGCTGATTCCATGACTTTGCTATTGTAAACAGTGCTGCTATGAACATGGTCGTGCTTGTGCTATCGAGGCGAACCTCTGCTGTATGGGGGGTTATTCCCAAAAGTGGAATAGCAGGGTCATATGGCATTTCAATCTTTAATTTCTTTAAGAATTTCCAGACGGCTCGCCAGACTGGCTGTATGAGCCTGCATTCCCACCAGCAATGTAGGAGAGTTCCCCTCTCTCCACATCCTCTCCAGCATTTGGTGTTGTTTGTATTGTGGATTTTTGCCATCCTGACCGGGGTGAGATGATAGCTCAGGGAAGTTTTGATTTGCATTTTCCTGATGGCCAAGGAAGTGGAACATTTTTTAAGATATTTGTTAGACATTTTAATTTCATCCCTGGTAAAATTTCTTTTAAGTTCCAGGGCCCATATTTTAATTGGGCCATTGGTTTCCTTGGTGTTTAGTTTTCTAAGTTCTTTGTGCAATCTGGACAGCAGAGCTCTATCAGATACGTGGTTAGTGAAGATTTTCTCCCATTCTGTGGGTTGCCTTTGAGCTCGTGTGACAATCTCTTTATCTGAACAGAAGCTCTTTAATTTCACAAGATCCCAACTGTTGAGAGTTGGTAGCAGTGACTGTGCCATTGGATGTCTGTTTAGGAAATGTTGGCCTAGCCCAATCAGCTCGAGGGAGTTCCCTATCTTTTCAACTATGGTTTTTATAGTCTCTGGCCTTATATCAAGGTCCTTGATCCATTTGGAATTAAGTCTTGTACATGGTGACAAGTACGGGTCCAGCTTTAATCTTCTGCATATGGAGATCCAGTTTTGCCAGCACCATTTGTTGAAGATGCTGTTCTTTTTCCATTGGATTCTTTGGGCCCCTTTGTCAAAGACCAAATGGCTGTAATTTTGTGGGCTTGTATCTGGGTCTTCAATCCTTATCCATTGATCTGTGTGTCTATTTTGTAGCTAGTACCAGGCTGTCTTTATAACTATGGATTTGTAGTATAGGCTTAGGTTTGGTATGGTAATACCTCCAGCAGTGTTTTTGTTACTCAGGATTGTCTTTGCTATCCTGGGTCTTTTGTGCCTCCATATGAACTTTGAGATTGTTCGGTCAACTTCTTTGAAGAATTGCTTTGGGATTTTAATTGGTATAGCATTGAATTTGTATATTGCCTTTGGTAGGATGGTCATTTTTACAATTTTGATTCTGCCAATCCAGGAACAAGGGAGGTCTTTCCACCTTCTGGTGTCTTCTGCAATTTCTTTCTTTAGGGTTTTAAAGTTTTCATGGTAAAGGTCTTTTACCTCCTTGGTTAGGTTTATACCAAGGTATTCCATTTTTTTTTAGGGGCTATAGTGAATGTGATGGTTTCTCTCAAGGCTTTTTCACTTCTTTCATTTTGGGCATATAGGAAGGCCTCTGATTTTTGTACATTTATTTTGTATCCTGCCACCCTGCTGAACTTCTCAATTAGTTCCAGGAGCTTCCTGGTGGAGTTTTTGGGACCATTTAAGTATATGATCATGTCATCTGCATATAGGGATAGCTTGACTTCTTCCTTGCCGATTTGAATCCCTCTTATGTCCCTTTCTTGTCTTATGGCTTCTGCTAAGACTTCAAGTACAATATTGAATAGAAGTGGTGAGAGTGGACAGCCTTGTCTAGTTCCTGATGCTTCCATTTGTTCCCCAATGAGCATAGTCCTTGCTGTGGGCTTGTTGTATACAGCTTTTATGATATTGATGAAGGTTCCTTCCATTCCTACTGTGTCTAGCGTTTTGATCATAAAAGGCTGTTGGCTCTTGTTAAAAGCTTTTTCTGCATCTATCGACAGTATCATGTGGTCTTGGACTTTGGACTGCTTTACATGATGAATTACATTTATTGATTTGCGTATGTTGAACCAACCTCGTGTGCCGGGGATGAAGCCTATTTGGTCCCAGTGAATAATCTTTTTAATGTGTTTTTGAATCTGATTTGCTGAGACTTTGTTGAGAATCTTTGCGTCTGTGTTCATCAGAGAGATCGGCTTCTAGTTTTCTTTTTAAGTGAATCTTTATTAGGTTTTGGGATTAAGACAATATTAGCTTCATAGAAGGAATTTGGTAGTGTTCCTTCCTTTGCTATTTAATGGAACAGTTTAAGGAGTATTGCTGTTATTAACTCCTTAAATGTCTGGTGAATTCTGTGCTGAATCCATCTGGTCCAGGACATTTTTTGGTGGGAAGATTTGAGATTACTTCTTCAATTTCCTTTTATGTTATAGGACTATTTAAATAATTCACACCTTCCTGATTCAATTTAGGTAATTTGTGTTTACTTAGAAATTCATCCATCTCTTTTGTGTTGTCAAACTTCACAGAGTATAATTTTTTGAAATATGATGTTATAATTCTCTGGATTTCTTGGGTATCAGTAGTGATAACTCCATGTTTATTTCTAATTTTGTTAATTGGGGTTTTTTCTCTCTTGCTTTTGGTTAATTTAGCTAGGGGTGTATCAATCTTATTGATTTTTTCGAAGAACCAGCTTTTTGACTCGTTGATTTTTTTCTATTGTTTTCTTAATCTCAATTTCAGATATTTCTCCCCTTATTTTGCTAATCTCCTCTCTTCTACTACTTTTTGGATCAGATTGCTCTAGTTTCTCTAAAGCTTTAAGCTGCATTGTTAAGTTGTTTATTTCTGATGTTTCCATTTTTTCGATGTAGGCATTAAGAGCTATGAACTTCCCTGTTAGGACAGCTTTCATTGTGTCCCAGAGATTTTGGCAAGTTGTATTTTCATTATCGTTCACTTTCAGGAAATCTTGAATTTCCTTTTTAATTTCTTCCTGAATCCAGTTCTCATTCAGCATCATAGTGTTAAGTTTCTAGAAGTTAGTGTATTTTCTCTTGTTTGTTGTGTTGTGGATGTCCAGCTTTAGGCCATGGTGGTCTGATAGGGCACAGGTTAGAATTTCAACTTTTTTGTATATGTGTAGATTCGTTTTGTGGCCCAGTATGTGATCTATTTTGGAGAAAGTTCCGTGTGCTGCTGAGAAAAATGTGTATTCTTTGGTGCGTGGGTGAAAAGTTCGATAGAGATCTGTAAGGTCTATTTCTTTAAGGGTTTGATTAAGGTCCAAAGTGTCTCTGTTAAGCTTTTGACCTGTTGATCTATCCCATTTTGAGAGGGTGGTGTTGACGTACCCAAGAATTATCATTTGGGGGTTGATTTCTTGCTTTAGACACTGTAGGGTTTACTTAATGAATGTGGAGGGGCCCGTATTGGGTGCATATATGTTCAGTATTGTGAAGTCTTCCTGGTGAATTGTACCTGTGACTAAAATGTAGTATCCATCCGTGTCTCTTATAATTTTCTTTGGTTTGAAGCCCACTTTGTCTGATATCATAATGGCTACCCCTGCCTGTTTTCTGCTTCCATTAGCTTGTAGAATTGTTGACCAGCCTTTTATTTTTAGGGCATGCCTATCTTTTGTGGTGAGATGGGTTTCCTGCAGGCAGCAGATTGATGAATTGTGATTTTTAATCCAAATTTGTAATCTGTGTCTCTTGATTGGTGAGTTAATTCCATTAACATTTAGTGTTATAATGGAGAAACTATTTTTAATTGCAGACATTTATTATGTTTAGTAGTTTTTATAAGTATATTGCTTCGCTTTTAATGGTGTTATACTTGCCTTCTGTTCTCCTGGATATGCCTGTTTTTTTCTTCACGCTTGAGTATCATTTCTAGCATTTTTTGAAGGCCTGGTTTGGTGGCCATGTATCCCTTCAAGTTGTCTTTGTGCTGGAAGATTTTTCTTTCTCACTTGATTATGACCTATAGTTTTGCAGGGTAAATCAACCTGGGTTGACATTTTTGCTCCTTCAATACTTGAAGTATGTCTCTCCAAACTCTTCTTGCTTTTACTGTTTCGACTGAAAAGTCATTTATTTTAATAGGTTTACCTTCAAAAGTGACTTGTTTTTTCTCCCTTGAAGCTCTCAGCACCAGTTCTTTATCTTGAATGTGGAGTGTTTTAACTATTATTTGCCGCGGCGTGCTTCTGTTTTGGTCATATCTGTTTGGGGTGCGGAATGCCTCTTGTATATGGATGGGCCTCTCTTTTTTTAGATGAGGAAAGTTTTCCTTGATGATCATTTGAAAAATTTCCTCAGGGGTGGTATTTTGAGATTCTTGCTCTGGTATTCCATGAATACGCATGTTAGGCTTCTTCAGGGTGTCCCATATCTCTTGGATATTTCTCTCAAGTACCTTTTTGGCTTTAACAACCTCTTCCATTGAGCTGGTTAGTACTCCTACTTTATCTTCAAGGTCTGAAATTCTGTTTTCTGCTTCGTTAGTTCTGTTGATAAGACTCTCTGTGGAGTTCTGGGTTGAAGATAACTTGTCTTTTAGCTCAGTTTTAAATTCTGCTTGAGTTTGTTTTAACTGCTCTATGCCAGTTTTTGTTTCTTGCACTGTTTTTCTCAACTCCTCCAAGTGTCTGTTGTGTTCCTCTTCAAAGCGATTGATTTGATTATGTAATTCCTCCCGGATTTCCTCTTTCATAGTATTGAACATGGCAATGATCATATTTGGAAGGTTGTTATCCTGGGTCAGGCTTTCTTGGCCATTTTCCGTGGGTTTGTTCTGGTTGGAGTCTAACATTATGGGATTAATTCCTTCAGTGGGAGATTTGTTTACTTGAGTGTTGTTTCTCTTGGATTTGCACTTTGACTTTGGCATTGTTGTTTTAACTCTTAAGATCTTCTTTCAATTTCTGTGCGTTTTTCACTAAACTGAATTATCTGGCCTGGGGTTTTGGGGGTGGGCAGGGGCGGAGCTTACCTAGGTTGAGGTGAATCCAGGCTGGGCCCCGCGTGTTCCGGGTGGCGGAGTGGAGGGGAAGGGAGGATGGGACGTCAGTGGGGTGCTATTTAACCTTGGGGACCTGGGAGCGTGGCCCAGGCACAGGGGGGGTGTCCTCCTCCTCCCAGGCCTTGCCTGGCGGCTCCGGCTGGATGGTGGAGGAGCTGGGTCCCTTGGGCGGCCCGGGGTTCTGCGGGTGGGCGGGGGCAGAGCTTACCTGGGTCGCGGTGAGGCCCGGCTGGACCGCGCGTGCCTCCCAGGCCACGGAGTGGAGGGAAGGGCTGAATTGATTTTTTTGTAGCTCTAAAATATCCTTCAAGTTTCTAACAGTCAACCCAGATAATTAAGATAAATATAGTCAAAGACAGGTAACACAAAGAGTTCTTGTGTACACTGGCCCTCTATCATGGATGCCTTTCAGAAATTCAAGTGGGTGGTGGAATCTATGCACAATACTAAATGTTGCACATGTAATATTTTTTCCTTTACACATACCTACAATGAAGTGGACAAATTAGTTAAGAGATTATCAAGAATATCTGGTAATATAAGGGTTATAATGTAACTATACAAGTTTCCAGCTTCAGGACTTTCATACTTTGGAACAATTATTGTATAAAATAAAGAGCACTTAAATATATAGCACTGTGACACCACCAAGGCCAGTCTAGTGACTTTGACAGCTACTGTGAAGCTGACAGATAACATATTTGTCTGGAGGCACTGAACAAAGGCATGATCCTTGTCCTAGGTAGTAAGTGGTTTAAGTTTTATCGTGCCATTTAAAATGGCACCCGATTTAAAGTTTTAGAATAGTTTACAGTTTTCTACTTAATATTTTTTTTGAATCCAGCTACTTTAGGCAACTGGAATCATGAAAATTAAAATAATGTATAAGGAAAATATATTGTCCCTTAGGTTGGCATGAGGTCTAGCCCATTTTGAGAAAGAAAATGATTAGATTTGAAGATAGTTAAGGCCTTTGTTCTTACAAATCATATTCACTCCTTTTATCATTATATTGGTTTCTTTCATACAACAGAAACTATAGAAATACCTTTATCCACATACCCATGAAGAAATTGACTTCTTAAGTCTCTCATGACCAATAACAGGGCTTGCAGCAGCTACAATTTTGTACTATAAGTCATTGTTACAGTTACTCTCCTTGTTGCTGAGAGAAAAATACTCTGACCCAAACAGCTTAATGGAAGGGGGTTCATTACTTGCCTACAGTTCCAGAAATGATCGAGAGTCCACTGTGGTGGGGAATACATAACCTTAGTCATTGACATGGCTGGCAGTAGAATCAGGAGGGTAGGTCACGTCACTGGCAGCCACAATAGAGAGAGAAACGAATAGAGAGAGGGGGGGGGGAGGGCTACCACTGTGAAGGAGTTTCTCCCAGAAGAGGGTCCCAATACTTTCCCATACAGCACCAGTAGCTGGGAACCAAGCATTCAAAGTCAAGAGTCCGTGAGGGGCAGTTCATATTCTAACCATGAAAGGCACTAACTGTTAAATATAAAGAATATTGAATATAGATATTTAAGGTACAAAGACATAGTGAACATACGCTGAGATAATAATTAGCAAATGGGTATTTCCAGTTGAATAATTTTTATTTAACTTCAGAGTGTGCATAAAACACTGACCACAGGCACCAGACTTTCAGGTGACTAAGCATTGGATTGTTCACAGAACGCCAGGACGCGACAGAGCCTTGGAATCCACGAACGCACTGCCGCTGTGCTCGCCTGTGCCGCTGCGACCGGCAACATTCCATCACGGAAGGAGGACGACCTCAGGAGGCATCACCGCCCCTGCGCAGGTACCATGGCTAAATCTGTCTGTGGGAAGCAGAGTGTTATAGTTAGACACAGGTGTCAACTTAACAGTTCAAGGTTCGGGCTCTAGGCATATTTGTAAAGAATTGATGGTTGCATTAGTCCCTGAGCAAGCCTGTACTAGATTGCCTAGTTCGTAGGGCAAAGCCCAGGCTGTGGTGGGTGGGACTAGCTTGAAGCAGGTGAATAAAATGGGCAGAACTGGTTAAGGAAGTTGGTATCCCCTGTTACACTTGGTTAGAGATACTGGTCTAGTAAATAAGCATTGTCTGTCTCTCAGAGATATTGTGAATATATGGATATAATATGACCAGATGCCTTGATCCCTGGTATTGGTGTGGATTCTCCTGGATTAAAAACTGTAACTGAAAAACTGTAAGAGAAAATAACCCCCTTGTACTCATTTGCTGTTTTATAGTGAATATATCAGAAATAATGAAGAGTAACTGTGACAGGGAGCCACTGTTAAGCTGTATAGCAGCTGACTAGTCAGCTGTGCTCCGACACGAGCACAGTCACAAGCAATCGCAGTTAAACTGAGCAGGTTGCACATACACACAAAGAAAATAGGAAAGAGACTGGGAACAAGGATTTCAATGACAGAAGGAAGGATTATTAGGTACTATTGGGTACAGTGACTAAGCTTCATTGCATGCATGAATGAAATTGTCAAAGCATTTACAAAAAAATTAAGAAAGTTAGCACGAGCACATATTTTTTTAAAAGTTTCTTATCATGACCCCCAGGTACCAGGAAGATTAAACATTGCCTCTGTGGATGCAGTGAATGAGAAAAATCAATACCACAAAGACTTTATTTCAAAAAAACAGACTTTATTTCAAAGCAAGAAAGGGAGGGAAAGTTTTGGAAAACTATAGTCTGACAGCTGAAAAGTACAGATGCATATTGGGATAACAACACACCAACAAGTAGCATATATCTTCAGGTGAGGTCTGTCTGGAGAGGGGAGAGGTAGCTCTAGTGACTTTCATTCTGACCCACAGGACAAGTATACACTCAGGACAAGCCCACGGTTCTTGCAAGTCTCACAGATAGCTGCAGGGTTTGGCGAGACACCAGCTTCTCCTGAGCAGGGAGGAACCCCATGTTGCATCTCCTTATAACATGCAGACTGTGGCTAGATGCAATGTTGAAAAGGAAACTATTCTTCAAAACTGAGTTAGTCTGGGGAGATTAGAATGAGAAACAATTGCTTTTCAGGGAACCAGGAAACACCCTGCTGCAGCCCCAGTGCAAGAGACAACCATGGTGAGAGTAGCGGAGAGCAACAGAACATGACAATGGTACACCCAAACTGTGAGACACAGGAGACCCGACTCAGGCACGGAGGTGTGTGGGGAAGGTTGCCTTGCTTTTGGCGGCTTAGAGTTGAATTTCTCAATTGGGAAAAATCATTGGAATCTGCTGATCCTGTGCCTGAGGTGAAGTGTGGACCAACCTCTAGAGCCAGTTATCTGCTCCAGGATGCACTTGCTGAAGAGAATGTTCTCTGAATTCAGAAATCCTCTTAAGCCCCAATGATACACAATCATGATACACAATCACATCCTTGTAGCAGGGCATTTAATGCTTAGTGAGTTCTGAGTGTTTGGAGGCAATCGGGTCTGCTTGTGTAGTTCTTGGTGCCATGTTTGGGTCCTTGCACCCCTGACCACAAGCTAAGTAAAGTCAGGCTACATCAAACAAGGAGCGTTGCACGGGTGGGAAACCTACCTGTTCCACAGAATGCAAAGTTAAGTGTGGACAGCAAAGCCACTGGCAGGCAAGAAGTAAAGCTATTAAATTGAAGGACTTTCTGACAGATACCAGAAATGTTTTCACACAACACAGAGTGTAGGAAAGTCTTTAAGTTCAACTGACCCCTGAATGAACCTGGATGACTTGAGTCGGAGGACCCAGGAAGAAGTCTCGATGCATTATTTTATAGTATTTGCTCTCTTTTATACTTATATAATTTTGGTGATGTTTCAGCTGTATCTTATTTTTAGAGCTCCTAGGTTTTATATTATACTTCTTATGCTTATCTAATTTTGTTTACCCAATCATTTTATTATTAGTCATTTTTCTCTCTCTTCATATTTTCCTGATCCCACTTCCCCCTTCATAAAAGTTCTTCTATACTCTCCTTTTCTTCTTAGTTCTATTTAAATGTACTTCTCTCACTCTTCTGAACCTTCCTTTATCTCATTCATTTACTTTTTCTACATTTCCCCCCTAATTTTCAACTCCATAAACTACACTCTGTTATTCTCTGTTCCATGGGCATTGGTGATGTACTAGTGAGCTTTCAATAGTGTTAACTGCAACTGGTTGTGCCTAGTATTGTTGTGACAGCATCATGATTTCTCCTGTCTTTGTGGGATTGGGTATTAATCCCACAAGAGTAGGGTGGCACTAAGAAGATGCCAAAATAATTGCAGAAGAGAAAGCCAAAGCAGCAGACCTAAAAACTGCAGCTCAGAAATACAAAATACGTGAAAAGGCAAGATATGACCCTTCTAAGAATTAAGTTGCTTAACTGAAGAATTAATAAATATTGAAATGGGTAAAGTTCCAGGTGAAGAATTCAAAGGTTTACTGGTAAAAGTAATCACTGGCTTCAAAAATAACACAAGTGATTAGAGGAATGAATGAAAAATTAATTGAGGTTCTTATTGTTTTCTGAATATGAGTTGCACACACACACACACACACTCTTGGGTCAGGATGGTTGGCTGGAGTTGATGTTTGGGAAGGTGGACCCCTGCTGTGACTGAGGGGCCTCAGTGTTTGGTAGCGCATTCCTGCTTCCTCTCTAGTTTGCTCTTGCTCTCTCTGTCTTCCTGATGTATTGGTGACATGAACCAGCTTCTCTTCTGTCTCTAACCGTGCCTTCAGCTACGTGATTCCCATCATAATGGACTGTATTCTTCATTGAACCATAAACCAGATAAAACCCTCTTGGTTAACTTAAGACTTGGTTATGTATCGTATTGTTTCACAAGAACAAAAGTAAGTTCACCTGAAATTGGTACTGAAAAGTGGGATGCTGATGGAAGACTACAAGTCTAAGAAAAGAAAATCAGCAGGATAGATGAGAAAGATAACACCAAATTTGGATTTTGCAAAAAAAAAAAAGGTTAAAAATGAAAACTTAAAATAAAAACAAATGAAAGCCATCAACAAAAGAAGAAAATAATTAAAGATAATATTAAAGATGGAAGACAAAGTCCAATGGTTATTGTATTCACATGAATTAAATGGCCTACAACTGTGAAGATTTATGGGACATCATCAAAACACCCAGAAGAAAGAAACATCTGAAATAAAATAAACATATGAACAATATTAATGAAATTATATAAGAAAATCCCCAAATCTAGGGAAGACATAGACATCCAAGCGTAAGAGGCATTTAGAAACTCAAGCAGAGGGCTTTGTAAGTGGCTCGGTGGTGGCAATAATGCCATCTCAAGCAGAAACACTGGAGTTCAGACCTTCCAGTCACATGTAAGGTGCCAGGAAAGTGTAGAAACCTATCTGTGACCTCAGCCCCAGAGGGAAGACTCTGGAAAGGCCGAGGGCAGGCTAATTGCCAGACTAGCTCAATTGATGAGCTCTAGAGTTAGAGGCACAACCTCAAAATAGTAGGGTGATGGAGAATGATATCCCTGGTCTACACATGCACACGCACACACACACACACGCACACGCACACACATTTACTTTCTAAAAACTCAAATACATATAACTATGGAAAAACACCTTCTAAGCACATCATAGTCAAGATATCAAATATATATGACCATACAAAATTACATCGACAGAATGTAAACAACTTAAGATATATAATTTGCAATGACAATGGAATAAAACTGGAATATCTCCTCCCAAAGAAGCACAGAGAGGATTAATGTGCTGCCAAACATTACCTAACATTTAGAGACTGAGGTTCAAACTTTTATTTCATAAAGTACAAATGAGAGAAACATTGCCAAACCCATTCTATGAAGTTAGTATTATTTCCATACTGTTGCAACTATCCTTTGCTGCTGTGAAACAACACTTAGACACAGGGGGAGAAAGGGAGATTTATGTGGCTTACTCTTCCTGTGGGGGATATAGTTCATCCTTTCCAAACATTGACAAGGGATAAGGATGCAAATATGACCTTGTGGTAGAGATAACTGACATTTAAATTATGACAGATACCAAAACCAGATAAAGACAAGAAAGGAAAAGGAAAATTGCAGAACAACTTCCCCAATGAACACAGACACAAAAATTCTCAATAAAAATTTTCCAAACAAAAATTAACAGCACATTAATATCCTGGCTAATGAGAGAGCTCAGGGGTCCAAAGGCATGTGTACATTACCCACAAGGTGGAAGGACAGAACCAACTTTCAAAACTTTTCATACAGACACCTGTTTTCTCTCTGTCTCTCTCTCTGTCTCTGTCTCTCTCTCTCTCTCTGTCTCTCTCTCTCTCTCAAAAGCATATATTTAAAAAGAAGATGATCTTTCATGAGCAAATTGGTTGTATTCCGTGAATGCAAGGATATTTCAATATGCAGAAAATTATATGATTGTCTCATTAGAGATAAGAAGGGCCTTTGACAATAAAAGTCCTGAAAAATTGGAAATAGAAGGAACACATTTTAAAATATTTAAGACAATGCATGATGAATTTATAATCAACATTGTAAATGAGTAAAAACAAATCAATTTCTCTAAAAACAGAAATGAAAAAGGGTTCCCACCCCCTAAAGTAATTCAGTACGCTGTGTTAAATCAACTAGTGCAAGAAAAAAACAAAAGGAATCAAAAAAGAAGAGAAAAGTCAAGTTACCACAATTTGAACATTCCATACACACAAGAATCTATGGGTACTCTCAGTATACTTGAAGATCTGATAAATGCTTTCTGAAAAATAAAATATAGCATCAATATAAAATCAGTAACTTTTGTAAATTCCAATAACAAACTTGCTAAAAAAGGTGAAAAAATCCTATTTGGAATAGCTTAAAATTAAAGTTATAAATAAATCTAATGAGGAAATAAAAGCTCTTTACACAGATTGAAAACCATAAAACACTTGAGAGACATTGCAAGAGTCATCAGAATATAAAATATCCGACATTCATGAATTAACAGAGTTAATATTATGAAATTGCTTTGTTAGCTAAAATGGATCTACAGGTCTAAGGTAATCCCTATCAAACTTGTAATATCATTCTTAACAGAGCTAGAACAATAACATTAAAATTAAGCATTAAAATAATGGAAGTAAAAAGAAATCCTCAACAGCCAAAGCAATTCTACACAGAAGTAGCAGTTCCAAAGCAATTCACAAAAGATCACATTACTGGTACAGAATAGACACACAGACCAATGGAATGTACCCAGGCACCAAACCATTCATCTGCAGCTACCTACATTTGACAAAGATGTCAACAGTCACTGAAGAAGACAGACTCTTCAACAAATGGTGCTTGGGAGTATATTCAGATACAGAAAAATAAAATTATACCACTGTCTCTCTCTGTGTTCAAAAATCAAATCATAGTGGTTCAAAGACCTTAATTTAAGACAAAAAGTTTAAAACTGCTGGGGAATAAAATAGTGATAACATTTCAAGATAGAAGCTCAGACAAGGATTTTCTGGAAAGGACTTCAATAGCACAGGAAATAATTGAAAACGAAATGACATGGGATTGCATGGAATTAGAAAGCTTCGGCACAGCAAAGGAGATAGCAAAGAAGCAGATGACACAATGAGTGAATTCATGCCAACTATGTGCGAGACAATGTGAAGAAACTCAAAACAATTAACTGCCAGGAAAATGCAGTGAAGTCATTAAATGGACCAATGATTGAATGGACAGTTCTCAAAAAAGAAATAAAATGATAAAATATCAACTAAATATATATGTATATATATGAGTATGTATGAGTGTGTGTGTGTGTGTGTGTGTGTGTGTGTGTGTGTGTGTGTGTGGAGAGAGAGAGAGAGAGAATGTACAAACATGCTGCAGCACATATTTGGAGGTCAGAGAACGACCTTCAGTCTCATGTCTACTTTCACGTCATCTATAGCATTTTTTTCCAAAGTACATCTTATTGTGTTACACATGATGATCTCAAATACCATTCATTTCCTGAAATTGACTACCTGTCAGTCTTACACTGTGAGGGTGAATAACTGGATGGGAGAAGAAAACATGAGATGACTACTTGGGTTCTAAAGAGTCAAAGTAGCACATTTCCTCTCATCTAGGTTTGACTTTTTCTCATGTTCGATACAGTTCTCAACATGACAGTAGCAGGCCAAGCTTTGGACACAGGTGTGAAGAACTGATAGTTAAGCAAAGTCCTTAGGCGAGCCTTCAGGACATTGTCTAAATCACCTGAAAGACTCAGCGGGTACCTTCTAGGGTCAGACCAGGTAGAAAGCAGCACAATAAAGAAGAGCTGCTTGCCCTGAAATAGCATTTTTCTGCTGCTGCCATTTTTCACTGGCTTCTTCAACCCTGCAGTATGACAGAGGTTGAGGTACTCCAGAAATCCTCCTGTCTTCATCACTCCAGACTGGACTGCTGAGATGCCCAGCTCCTGAACTGAGCAGGCAAGACCAGTGAATTCCATGAACATGAGCCCACTGTCTAACGTCTTTAGCTGGTTCAGAGAGTTAGCATTCTTTTCATATACATGGACAGACATGCTGTATGGCAAAGGATATTTGGTTCTCTCTCAGCAGTCTGCTGTGTACAGTGTGGCCAGTTCATTTGGCCCCTGGTACTGATACTAACTCTCTGCTTAGCTGGACTAGAAAATGTAGCTTATCATAAGTCTGAATAAAACACCTGTATATGTGTGTGTGTGTGTGTGTGTGTGTGTGTGTGTGTGTGTGTGTGTGTGTGTGTGTGTGTGGTGTGTGTAAATTATATGCAGAAAAGTGAAGAGGCAACTATTTGTGGGGAAGAAAAGGGAGGCCAGGAAGAGGGATGAAGAGGCTAAAATTAGCAAAACACCATGTCCCATGTATATGAAAACTTTTGCCTAAATTTATAGATTTTTTTAACATTTTTTATTATTATTTCACTCATACAAACTTAATAGGTAGACCAGTTCCCTCCCCCTCTCCTTCCCCCGAACCCCCTGTTCCCCCTCCCTCCTCCATCTCCCAGTGCCTCCCCCCCAATTCCCGAGAGTCCTTTATTGTGTATGCCTAACTCTCCTCTTGGTCTTCCTTTCCGATGACATGAAAGGACCCAGTGGCATTTCCCTGAACCCTTTCTCGTGTTCCCCTTAAGCATAGGAACACTTCTGTGGCCATCAATCCCTTGCCTCCAAGGATCTTGGTGCCTTTAGCCGATGTTAGACTTTGTGAGGTCAATAGTGTGACAGACATGGCGCAGGGCATGCAAAGTCCTATTATGATTGCTTCAGCCCTATCTAGTGTGGAGAGTCTCAAATCATTGCTTCCCCCATCCTTTTGCTCTTACAATCTTACCGTCCCCTCTTCCGCAGATGTCCCTGAGTTTCAGGATGGGGGGAGATTAGGCTGGCTTAGTTCTATGTGGATGATATAGAGTCTCTGAAGTTCTGGATTATGGTTTGTTGATTTTCTTTTGCAGTTTTGCTGCTCCTGCAATGCCCTTCACTCCATCCTGATGGGCACTGTATATCACCCCCTGGTCAGAGACAAAAAACTGTTAAACTGGAGTCTTGTCATAATAGCACATTCAAGGGTAGATGTAATAAAAGCAGGAAACCTCGGTGAGGGAGGGATCAGTCACCCATTTGCAAAATGATCACTTTTCATCTGCCAGACTATATGCCCTCCCCTTTTGGTGAGATCATACCCCCTCAGTTGTACATGATCAGGAACGAACGTCTGTGAACTTAACTAGGTGTCACATTACTTACTTGCATTCCTTGGAGGTCGATTTTCTCTGCTGTAACATGGTCCCCTCTCTCCTTGTATCTGGTGTGGTCCTCCAACCCCATCCCTCCTGTTCACAATCCTTGCAATTACCGTATTACATAGGTTTACCCTTGAGTGTCTCAATGTGGGCTGGGTGAGTTTGGTACTAGGAGCCACCTATTAGGGAGTACATATGGTGCTTAACTTTCTGGGATTGGGATATGTCACTTAATATAATTGTTTCTAATGACATCCATTTCCCAGCAAATTCCAGTAATTCATCATTTTTGATGGCTGAGTAGTACTCCATTGTATAGATGTACCACTTTTCCTTATCCACTCGTCAACTGTTGGACATTTAGGTTGATTCCATGACTTTGCTATTGTAAACAGTGCTGCTATGAACATGGTTGAGCTTGTGCTATCGAGGCAAACCTCTGCTGCATGGGGGGTTATTCCCAAAAGTGGAATAGCAGGGTCATATGGCATTTCAATCTTTAATTTCTTTAAGAATCTCCAGACGGCTCGCCAGAGTGGCTGTATGAGCCTGCATTCCCACCAGCAATGTAGCAAAGTTCCCCTGTCTCCACATCCTCTCCAGCACTTGTTGTTGTTTGTATTGTGGATTTTTGCCATCCTGACCGGGGTGAGGTGATATCTCAGGGAGGTTTTGATTTGCATTTCCCTGATGGCTAAAGAAGTGGAGCATTTTTTAAGATATTTGTTAGACATTTTAATTTCATCTCTGGTAAAATTTCTTTTAAGTTCCAGCCCATTTTTTAATTGGGCCATTGGTTTCCTTGGTGTTTAATTTTCTAAGTTCTTTGTGCACTCTGGACAGTAGAGCTCTATCAGATATGTGGTTAGTGAAGATTTTCTCCCATTCTGTGGGTTGCCTTTGAGCTCGTGTTACAATCTCTCTATCTGAACAGAAGCTCTTTAATTTCACAAGATCCCAACTGTTGAGAGTTGGTAGCAGTGACTGTGCCATTGGATGTCTGTTTAGGAAATTTTGGCCTAGCCCAATCAGCTCGAGGGAGTTCCCTATACTTTCAACTATGGTTTTTATGGTCTCTGGCCTGATATCAAGGTCCTTGATCCATTTGGAATTAAGTCTTGTACATGGTCACAAGTACGGATCCAGCTTTAATCTTCTGCATGTGGAGATCCAGTTTTGCCAGCACCATTTGTTGAAGATGCTGTTCTTTTTCCATTGGATTCTTTGGGCTCCTTTGTCGAAGATCAAATGGCTATATTTTTGTGGGCTTATATCTGGGTCCTCAACCCTTATCCATTGATCTGTGTGTCTATTTTGGAGCCAGTACCAGGCTGTTTTTATAACTATGGATTTGTAGTATAGACTAAGGTTTGGTATGGTAATACCTCCAGCTGTGTTTTTGTTACTCAGGATTGTCTTTTCTATCCTAGGTCTTTTGTGCCTCCATACGAATTTTGAGATTAATTGGTCAACTTCTTTAAAGAATTGCTTTGGGATTTTAATTGATATAGCATTGCATTTGTATATTGCCTTTGGTAAGATGGTCATTTTTACGATGTTGATTCTGCCAATCCAGGAGCATGGGAGGTCTTTCCGCCTTCTGATGTCTTCAGCAATTTCTTTCTTGAGGGTTTTAAAGTTTTCATTGTAAAGGTCTTTTACCTCCTTGGTTAGGTTTATACCAAGGTATTTCATTGTTTTAGGGGCTATAGTAAATGGGATTGTTTCTCTCAAGGCTTTTTCACTTCTTTCATTCTGGGCATATAGGAAGGCCTCTGATTTTTGCACATTTATTTTGTATCCTGCCACCCTGCTGAACTTCTCAATTAGTTCCAGGAGCTTCCTGGTGGAGTTTTTGGGATCCCTCAGGTATAAGATCATGTCATCTGCAAATAGGGATAGCTTGACTTCTTTCTTGCCGATTTGAATCCCTTTTATGTCCCTTTCTTGTCTTATGGCTTCAGCTAAGACTTCAAGTACAATATTGAATAGAAGTGGTGAGAGTGGACAGCCTTGTCTAGTTCCTGATCAAAGTGGGAATGCTTCCAATTGTTCCCCATTGAGCATAATCCTTGCTGTGGGCTTAAATTTGTAGATTTTAAAGAAACATATTACTGTAACACAAACTACTGGCTTATTCAGCTTTTCTTCATATTTTCTTGCCTGGAAAGACCTTTCTGAATTCTGTTCAAGACATTTTAACATTTAAACTTCATAAATGAGTTAAAATTGCAGGCAAGTATAAGAAAAACACCTGTTTTTTAACAGTCACCCATTATCCCAGAAATGTTAGAGTTCTTTCACTATATTTTAGAAACACTTGGAGCAAGTTTTTCTTGCCTCTTATTCCTTTTCAGAAACTACCACTGAGGATGTGTAATTGTCTCCTCAGACTACTGATCTGATAGTCAAAATCCTCTATTCCAACAGGTGCATAACCAAAGGCCTAACCAGCCCCTTCACCAAAGAGAGGCAGTTTTTCTTCTTGGGCACTTTTTCCTTTCAGTTTTGTGCCTTATGCAGTGGGTTTTGTCATTTCCATCCTACATTATCCCACCTTTCACTGATGGGGACGTCTTGCCAAGCTAGTACTTACAGCAAATCTCAGGATTCACACTTAGGTAAGACTAGAACAGGCTTTTCTCTGCCAGTAATATGCATAGAATCTTCTAGTACTATGGAAGCTAGACAGATAGTAGGAAATTGGCAGGTCATTTCCACATGGATTTCTCCAGGTCCTGTGATCGAAGTGCCCGGATCTGCATAACAATTACAGCAGCCCTGTTGATGCAACTTACAAGTTCCAGCCTAACTCCTACACATCTTACAACAAGGTTGCTCTGCATAGAGATATACAGATAAATATCTGTATAAAGGTTCTAATCAGTGTGTCCTAGTTCAAACTGCTATAACAATGTACCGCTGAGTGTGTTTAAGTAGGAAACATGAGCTATGTCAGGTTCCAGAAGCTCACATCTGAGATGAAGTCATCGGAAGGAAGGAATTCCACTGAGAGTGCAGAGGGAAAACTCCCCTCTGACGACAGGTTCCTCTTCCCAGACTCTTGGCACCATCTTCTAGCATGCGTAGATGTTCAAATTCCCCAATCCCCGTTTTATAACCCCAGGCACATTGGGTCAAAGCCCCCTGAAAGTCACGATGAATGATGTCCCTGTAACTTAATTTTCTCTGAAATGACCCAGTTTCACATTCTGGGGTCATGGAATTATGTCTTTCACATTTGAAAGGGAAGACTATTTCATCTATTAACAACTGCTAAAAGCTCTAAATGCCAGAAACACAGCTATGTTTTCTTGTTTTTTTTTTTTGTGTTGCCAAACAATGAAGACTACTTCACAGTTGCAAAAGAGCATCCAGAATACAAAGATGGGACATCAAGGTTCCTGAAAAAGCCCGTGGGGAAGGCTGTGGCGGGTGCAGTGCCGGCCTGAGTTTAGACTGAGTGTGTGGTCATGATTGACAAGGAGTCCACCTTGGGCTCCTCTGAGCGTCCACCCCAGCATCAGGGCACTTTGCTTTGTTTCTCTTGATATTTGGTTCAATCAAATGCTTAGACTCCTAGAGGCCAGGGTTTGGACAGGAATGTCTGAAGGACATAAGGCTCTCCCATCCCACAGAACACAGTTACACAGGGAGGAGGTTATGCCCCTTTGGGACATTTACCCTGCAGGTCAGTGAGAGAGCTAAGGAACTAGCTATAATCAAGCATCTTGTGAAATGAGGAGACTGCAGTGAGGATACAACACCTCCAGGAGAACCAACCTACCAGGCAAGAGGAAGGGCTGTTCTCAGTAGTATATTGTGTTAGTCATTGGAATAGCAATATCGCTCATCACTCTCTGAATGCTAAGCCCAGGATCAGGTAGGGATTAAAATTTAAATTTCTAAAATATTTTAAAATTGCCTTGGGCACAGGTGGATATTGAAAACAAATTGGCTTCATGGAAACACTACTCAGAGCCAGAAAGCCCAGTCTACAGCAGCCAGGAGGCCCAGGGCAGTAGGACAGACAAGAGTGTGCTTGATTGGACATGAAACATTGAGCGCAATTGCAATTGTCCTCTGTCTAAGAGAAGAGGCTTCTTGAAGCAGAAAGGTCAAGAGGTAAAAGAGGTCCAGAGCAGACAATCAGAAAGAACACAGAAAGTGATAGCAAGGGAGCATTTGCCAAAAGTTTTACTGAGAAGCTATATCTGCCCAGAGGCATTTAGAGCAGGTCTTGGCATCCCAGTGATGCTGGCAAATGATGGCAAAGTTTCTCCCAGTGGGTGCAGTGGAGATTATATTAGCTGTCATCTGTGGACCAAATAAGGACATTGCGAGGATTAATGAGGACCTAGATGCCGTGCTGATTATTACGATAGAAAGGTGCAGCTAAGTGGGGTGGGATGAGACAGTGTCAGATGCAATAGTTTTCAGCCCTGGCTGACAGTAACAGGAAGACAGAAAGTCTCTTTGCATTAAGGAAATGAGTGGATTAGCATCTCCAGGACCTCTGCAATCATCTTCCATCCTCCTTTGTTTTTGCATGCATGTGTTGTATGAATGCGTCTGTGTGACTTTTAGCAGAAGCATTAGACTGAATCTAAAAGACTTCCAGCAGAAATGATATGACTCAGTAAGTCTGAGTCAAACACTTTTGTCACCTCAAGCTGCCTTATGACTCAGGCAGTGATTGCTTCAAACAGACCTTGTCGGCATGGTGTCTTTGCAAGCAATGTGAGTTTTGTTCTGCCTCTATGTTTTATGTTTTATAGCAGCTTAAAGGAATTAGAATGCATCTTTTTCTAATTCCTTGAAAATGAATACCCTATTCTTTGTCACTTTGTCCACATTGTTAACCACAGTTGCCATTTTGTAAAGTGTCTACCTTACCTAGACAGATGACCTCAGTCATCACTCACTGCCCTGTTTCCTTAATAATACATGGACCACCTCTTAGCAACACCCGAGACTGTGAAAGACTGCGACTCCACTCAAAGTCTCTCTTCCTGCTCTCCAAAGTCTCTGGTCTTTCCATTCACAACCCTCTTTCTTCCTTCACTTCCCATGTTGTTGCGGCAGCTCTCTCCCTATTCTCTTTGACTTTAAGCTATCCCCTCTGTTCTAGTGCTCTCTGACCTTAAGGATAGACTATGGCTCTTGGCCACCAGACCTTTAACTCTAAGTGAACTTCTGTTTCTTAAGTCTCTTCCTTGTGTCAGTTTTCCTCCAAAGGTGCCCACACATGGTCAGAGTCTCTCCTTTCCTTTCCCCCACTGACCTAACACATAACTTCATTCTCTACACTCTCATCACCTGCTGAGAGGTCAAGTAAGATTCTGGAAAGGAACTTTCAGGGAGCAAGAACACAAACACGCTGTGCTTCGGGGCGCTCTGCTGCAGACTCTCCTAGGCAGTTCATACATTTCAGGGATGCAGTGATTGAGGTGGCATGAAGGAGCCCAAGTGAAAGAAAACGCTTCGGGGCAGACACAGTGATGTTCGGAGGTGAGCAGCGGGGAAGGTAATTGACCTCAGTATGAATTTCATGCTAAAGTCAGTGAGGCTGATAGATGCTCAAGTGTCTGCATGAACATAGAAGGAGCAATCGCTGAAGGTCAGGCAGAGGTGAGTGGCCAAGTAGGATTTCAGAAGCTGTGACAAACAGGCTTTATTTATTTTTTGTGTGTATATGCATGCGTGTGCATGTATACAAAGCAGCATTTACATATGTGTGCCTGTGAAGACCCAAGGAGGACATCTTAAATCATCCTGGATTGTTCTATCTCCTCGTTTTGCTCTGGGATTTCCTAAGCTCTGCTTTTCAGGACTAGAATTGCAGGCCGCTGCCGTTGCTGCATTTTTTTACATGGCATATGGGAACCTGAATTCAGGTCCTTTTGCTTGTAAGGCGAAGTTCATGCACACAAGTCAACCACAATTTAGAGCACTCCTTGTAGGTATGCCAGGGGTACTGCCTGCTGGTTTCATCTTGACAACATCAATAATCACAAGGGATTTTTCTTTTACTCCTCCAACGTGCTGCTTAAGGATTCTTACCTGTCCAAATAGAAAGCATATTACCAAGAGCCAAAGATAAATAAGCATATGTAATAAAAGCTGTTGACATATCTCAGATGCCATTACCTGGAACATTTCAGCCAATCAGACTTGTCTCAGGAAATGAGTTCTCACTTTTGCTACTCAGACTAACAGTAAGATAGACTGCTTTAAAAAAGATAGTAAATGAAACTAAAATGTTCTGTATCAGAAAGAATGAGCAAGACTATTTTGAGATTATGTGGTTGATTAGACCTTTCACTTTCTTATACTTTTCTTAGTGTTCACATCATAAGTTATTGTCACTCTTGGGTCCAGAAGTTATGTAGCTTTGATATTCTTTGTCAAAGAGGTTAGATAATCTGTAGAGTAGACAGATATCTATAAGTGATTAATTAAAAGACATTTTAATAGCATACCTAGTATTAGGTTTTATTTTGACATTTTCAATTAGAATTGGTTTTGTTGATTCCCCTCCCCCATTTCTCTCCTTCATCCTATTACCCATGCAGGTCTTTTCTGCTTTCATATCACTTGTGACCTCATGGCTCTCTTCTTCTCATATCATGGTCTCCTTTGCTGTTTCACAATCCATACACAAATATATAAATAAGCATTATCTACATATAAGAGACAACATGAAATTTTTATCTTTCTGACTCTCATCAGCTTGCTTAATATTTTTTGACTCCATTCATTTTCTTGAAAATTTTATTGCTTAATTTTTTGTTAGAGCTCAATAAAATTTGTGTATGTGTATGTGTGTGTATGCGTATGTCTGTGTGTGTATGCGCACTGCATTTCATTATCCATTCATCTTTTAATAGCCATCTTAGCTTATTCCATTTGTTTGCTATATGAATAATTCAGCAAGGAGCATGAGATGTACAGGTAGGTTTACAACATGATATATATTCCTTTCATGGGCCTAAAAATATATAGCAGTGTCATAAAGTAATCAAAGAAATCCATAGCAGAACTAACATCACTTACCTCAAAATGTGTGATGGAGCCATCATGACAAAGACAGTATGAAAACAGACGTGTAGACCAGTGAGACAGAGCAAAGGACTCAGAAGTAAACCACAGAACTATGGGTACCACAGACATGTAGATCAGTGGGACAGAACAGAAGAGTCAGAAATCTGTACAGTTACACCCACCTAATTTTTGGCACAATTGTCAATAACTTATACTGGAAGAAAGGTAGCTTATTCAACAAATGGTTCTAGCAAAACTGGCCATCTGAATGTAGAAGAATAAAAATAGATCTGTATCTTTCATACTGTGGGAAAAAATCAAGTCAAAATGTATCAGACATCAATATAAAATTGGTAAGGTTGAAACTGTTAGAGAAAAATATTGAGAATAGACTTTAAGTATAGGCAAGAACTTCCTAAACAGAACTCCGAACTAAAACTCATGGAGAAATAATGAGAAGGAAAAAAATGGAAGAAAGAATTCTTCTTAGAGTAGAAATGGCTTAAACATCCATCTGTGTTCTTTTCTGCATTTTAATTTTAACATCCACTGAATTCAGAAGCAGAATTCAGAATTTAGAATCACTGAAGGAGCTCAAAACAACCAATACTTCCTATAGCTAGACAAGATGGATATCAATTTCAGCCATAATCCATCTCCTCTTCTACCTTTCCACAGACTGCGCCGTGGATTGGCAGTGGTGGGCCACGATCAGACAAGTGGGAAAAGACCATAACCACAGGAATGATAGAGAAATAAAGGTCCTGTAGTAACTAAGAGCAGCCCTCCAACAGATCATCACAGAACACATCAGCTTCTCTTGACCTACTACTATTAATGGCCTCTTCATAATAGCAGTGTAACCTATATTTTAATGAATTAATCTGTCTCCCACTTGTTTAAAATGGCCACACTCAATGCTTTGGGCATATAATTATTCATTTGACTTTTTCAAGGTCCTAAAAATAAAGGCAGCAGAGAGTTTTCTATGCAGTTGCCTGTTTTTTGTTAATGTGCATTTTTTAGTGCATTTCCCATATAATTGATAAAGCATCCTGCTCATCATTGTTGTAGGTATTCACCAGGTTCACACTTACTCATTGTTACTTCAAGTACTATACTGCCAGTGTAAAGACATTTCTCGGCGTTGAACAACAACAGTAATCAAGTATCAATTTGAGAATTTTTTAAAATATGTATATTCAGCAAAGATCATAAATACCTGATTTTGTACTTATTGAAAGAATGCTTGCTGTAGCTTTCCTAAATATAAGAGTATCTGACTTGCTTAAGTATAAATTATTGCATTACTACTCAATTCTCCCCAAATTTGATAGTGTTTGCTTGTCTTTCTGCTGTAGTTCATTGTGCCAAAAGTGAATTTTAAAGGTCACAGTTACTTTTTGTCATATTTAAGCACAGGTGTCTACTTGAATGTTGAGGGTTTGAGCTCTGGGCACAGTTGTAGAGAGTTGATGGTTGAGTTAAGCCCAGAGTAAACCTGAAGGAGATTGTCTAGCTGATGGGGAAGACCCAGCCCATGCTAGGTAGGATTAGGCCCTGGATAAATCTCAGAGAGCTGGTTGAGAGAGGGGGCATCCTTCTGTTCACTTGGCCAGACATGCTGGTCTGGCAAGTAAGGATTGTCCATCTCTCAGACGTTATGCAGTGATGGTGTGGCCAGTTCCCTCGGCCCTGGTGTTGGTGCGTGCTCTTCCGTCAAGCTGGACTGAGAACTGTAACCGGACTATCATAAAGAAATAAACCCCTTGTTCCCTTAATAAGGGAATGATGGTCATTTATCAGCAACAATGCAGGCAGACTGCAACACTTTTTTAAATATACTTTTATCTTATTTTTATTAGTTTAGATTGTCATCAATAAATACAGTGAATTTATGATATTTTCACACCTTAATTCCCAATACCATTGCCTTCCTTTTCCCATTACAAGACTCCAGTCTCCCTCCTATTTTCCTGTGGGCCATTAAGTTTCATCTGAGTTGACTTTGATGGAATGATGTCCCTGACTATCTGCTGGAGCATGAATCATATGTCCGTAGATGTACCATTAAGGACAGCATCTTCCATCTCCAATCCTGAGCATTGGGGAAAGGTGCAACATATGGTAGAGTCTTAAGGTCTTGGTCTTGGTTTGGTCTTAGGATCAATCAGTCTTTAGTAGCATATTTTCTGTATTTGGCCGGTTGTGATTATCTGTAATGAACACCTTCCATTGTCAGGATGCTTTTGGTTGAGTGATGAGGGCTCCTCTTTGTGTGGATTTAATAATAAATGCTTAAAAACAGATTGATGTAAAGTCTTTGTAGTTAAACCTTAAGAATTTATATTCCCCTAGGGCCTATGTTTTCTCCTTTCATATGTTCATGGCCTGGTTTACAGTACCAGCCAGGAATGTGTCTTCTGATGAAAAACAGGCCTTAAATACCATCAGAAAGTTGTTGGTTGTCCCCTTAATATTCATATCACTATCGCACTGATGGCCACCTCTTACCAGAGTGGTTTTTGTCCTCGTTTGCAACTCTTGCGGAATGATGAGACTCTTCATTGATTTCCTCCCTTAGAGGCTGACAGAATATTTTCTGGTGCTATGAAAACTGACTAACAAGAAATAAGTTTACGGACTAGTTCTAGTTTGTATTTTTTCCATGTTCTGTGATCAACATGTATAATGTCTTCAGCAATGAGATATTAGCTGTTAGTTTTGGAGGGAAACTGAAAGCAAAGGCAAAATGCTAATACTGTTTGGGGAAGCCTTTGAAATCTTTCTGACCACCAATTTATTAAAAGGTATTCTCAGTATACTTGGTACTGGAAATTGTGTTTAATTTCCTATGACTTCTGATAGAAGTATCCTAGGGACTTTTCTGTTATATCCTATATTCCTCTCTATTTGTTCCCCTATGTAAGACAAGTCTGTTCATGCTTTTTTTTATGAAAAGTAGAAAGGGTTTTATACACTTGTAATATATGAAATAACAAAATTTAAAAAATGGGTCATAGAAATAAAAATAAACTTTTCTTAAGATGAAATTCATTTGTAAAAAATTTTAAAAATGTCCCACCTCACCCTGAAATATCATTTCAGTTTAGTTAGAATGGCTAAGATCCAAAATACATACAACCAAAAATGCTGGAGAGGATGAGGGGAGAAGAAAACCATACATTGCTGGTGGGACTATAAACTTAAATAACCCCTTTGGAAATCAGTTTGGAAGTTCTTAAAAAAGTTAAAAATTGAAATTCCATATGACTCAGTAATACCTCTCCTGGCACTATATTCAGCTACAGAATTACATGTACAATAATGTTCATAACAATTCTATCAACAATTGTAAAGAAATGGAATCAACCTA
The DNA here is from genome assembly GCA_023101885.1 of Typhlomys cinereus. NCBI lineage: Eukaryota > Metazoa > Chordata > Mammalia > Rodentia > Platacanthomyidae > Typhlomys > Typhlomys cinereus. The sequence continues at coordinate 836,467 of JALPQD010000585.1, forward strand.
GATAGATGTCCAACAATAGACAAATAATTAATGAAAATGTGGTATATATACAGTAAAATATTACTCAACTGTCAGATAAAATCATGAAATTTTCTGGTAAAAGGATGGAGAAAATAGGCCTCCATCAAGGACTGCAAGAAAGTAATGTGACACCTAGTTAAGTTCACAGACATTTGTTCCTGATCATTTACAACTAAGGGGATATGAACTCATCAGAAGGGGAGGGCATATAGTCCGGCAGATTAAAAAGTAACCATTTTGCAAATGGGTGATTGACCCTTCCCATTGCCAAATGCCATATGACCCTGCGATTCCACTTTTGGGTATAAGTATTACATCTACCCTTGAATGTGCTCTTATAATAAGACTCCAGTTTAACAGCTTTCTGTCTCTGGCCAAGGGGTGACATACAGTGCCCATCACAATGGAGTGAAGGGCATTGCAGGAACAACAAAACTGCAAAAGAAAATCAACAAACCACTATCCAGAACTTCAGACTCTATATCAACCATCTAGAACTAGGCCAGACTAATCTCTCCCCATCCTGAAGCTCAGGGACATTTGTGGAAGAGGGGCTGGTAAGAGTGTAAGAGCAAAAGGATGGGAGGAGCAATGATTTGCAAGATACTCCACACAAGTTAGGGCTGAAGCAATCATAATTGGACATTGCATGCCCGGCGCAATGTCCAAGACACTATTGACCCCACAAAGTCTAGCATCTGCTAAAGGCACCAAGATCCTTGGAGGCAAGGGATTGCCAGCCACAGTAGTGTTCCTATGCTTAAGGGGAACACAGGAAAGGGTTCAGGGAAAGGCCACTGGGTCCTTGTACGTCATTGGAGAGGAGGGCCCAGAGGAGAGTCAGGGATGCACATTAAAGGACTCTCTGGGAATTGGGGCGGGAGGCACTGGGGGATGGGGAGGGAGGGGTGAGGGGAAGGGGAGGAAGGGGTTGGGGTGGAGGAGGAGGGAGGGAGGGAACTGGTCTACCTATTAAGTTTGTATGAGCTGAAATAATAATAAAAAATGTATTATAAAAAAAAAGGATGGAGCTGGACGAAATTATACTGAGCAAAGTATCTCAGATGCAGAAAGATAGAAGCCACATGTTCTCCCTTATAAGCAGAATCTGGCTTTAAACCTTCAGAATGATGTAATTAACACCCACACAAAAGCAAGGGAACATAAATCAGGGGCGTGAAGGAAGATCCCAAAAGAGTAGAGCAAATGGATGAATAAGAAAAGTTTGCAGGGGAGGGAAGCACAGAGACAGGGCACAAGTAAGGAATGTGTTAGCCTTTGAGGAACCAATTACCTGCTAGCAAGTTTCTAACCACCCTCCTTAATGCTAGTATTGCAAACCTGTCCAAATAACAGTGGAAGGGGATAAAATAGACACTAGACAAGATAACTGATAGCAAAACACCATCTAAAACACTTCTCATTATATCCTTAGATAAAGGAAAGATCTCAACACTCAACCAAAATGTAGCCTATTGCAATGGAAGAACAGTGAAGCAGAAAACCATGACTGATGGGAGCGCAGGAGATCCAAAAACACTCAGCCCTAATCAGGCCATCCAAATCTCTTCCCGTCCTAAAGCTCAGGTAACCTTGTGGAAGAGGGGGCATTAAGATTGTAAGAGCTTAAAGGTGGGGAGGTCTACTACAGGCCAGTCACTCCAGTCATGATAGGGCTGCTGCACTCAGACACCCGCTGCACTGCGATCTACCCTCACCAGCTCTACACAATGCCAACCTATCAATCTTTCCCCAGGGACCACTGAAGATCAAGAATAATAACTACAATGCAGTAGGAGTTGTAGGGGCTGGTGCTAGACAAGAGAAGGGGGGCATCCCACCACTTACACTCGCAGAGGCCTGGTCTCCTACTAGTGCAAACAACCTGACGGGAGCCCCGTGGTCCACACAAGCAGGGAGGGATGAGTGGGAGAGGAGAGGAGGGGAAGGGAAAGGGATGTCAACTTACCTTGTTTGTAAATAAAAATACATAAAGTAATATGTGAGGTTTCTGTGTGGCTGTATCTTACAATCTTAGTGTTGTCATTACACGAGCTTATACCTTGCTCCCTTATCTCCCTCTACTCCTTAAGCATTTTCCCCCATTAGTTCTCTTACCATCTTAACACCAGTGGTCTTTTAAATCTCATCTTTTAAGATCTTTAATCTTCTCCATACCCCCACTTAATGGTCCCTTTTGAGTAATTTTCTGGCTGTTCTAGGAATTCTTAATTAAGTGCAAAAATCTGAAGGTTCAATACTAGCATCTACATAGATGAGAAAATGCAACTTTTATCAAAGACCTATTCTTTGTGCTTGTTTGGTTTTCTTCCTTCCTGGAATTTATAGGGTTCTTTCTTTCTCAGATTAAATTTCCAAGCTCTTCTTTGAATACTTTAGAATTCAAAGGAGCCTCTACTTTTATATACTTGATTCTGACTTTTCTCTTCTTCCTTTTGGATTGGAACCCCATTTCTGTCCTCTAAGCACATCTGATTCTGCACTGATATTTTCTTGTCTCCTTAGGCCTCCTCTCTAGTTTTGCTGTTTAGAAAATTATTTCACAATCGTGGGGCTTTGATCTTCATAAATATGTATTCCAAGCAACTTTGTGCTGACTTTTAAAATTTAGATTAATTGAAAATTTTAGAATATAATACAGAAACTGCAAACATATTCCACAGCCAATATCCTCCATTCACATTTCTGGCATTCACTGATGTGTTTGTTACCTGAACTGAGGTCAATGCATTAAGGCACCTGAAATTAAGTCTTAGTTCAGAATTCCTCGGACTTAACATCATTTTGTGCTGTAGAATTCCATCCAGGATGGATATAGTACATTTACTTCTCATACCCCTGTAGGTTGCTTTTGCCTATGACAATTTTTTTCTTCCAAATTTTAATGAGTTTGATAGGTATGAAGAACAGTAGCCATTTTTTTCATTTTAAAGAATAGTGACTGATTGGATACGTTTTATTCACAGAAAAATAAGCTTTAATCTACACAAATGCCAGATTATGCAGCAAAAAGCAATTTTCATACTTTACTGATAGAAATGAAGAGCAGTAGCCATTTATTTTGAATGGTGCCCCTCTGTCAGAATTCACATGATGTTTTGTTATGATTAAAGACAATTATGTCTTCTTCTAGTTGGAGACTGTCACCATAATCACATCAAGTCGACAGTCACAGCATTGTGTTATTAACCTCCATATCTGTTTGTCAAGTTTATCCCCTGACGGTTACTCAGCACCTGTCATGGTTTGAATGTGAGTTGTCGCCCACAGGTTCACATGCTTAAATCCTTAGCTGAGCATCTCAGATTTTAGAACATGAAGACGCGTGGGGCAGTGCAGGTCATCAGGGTGGGACGTGGGATTGGGTAGCCGCATTCTGCTTCTGCTAATAGTCTGCTCTTGTAGTTTGCCTCTGGCTCTCTCTGCCTCCACAGTGTCGATAATGACCTGATCCATGTCCAGCTTCTCTATCCCACCATGACTGTTCTGCGGACTATATCTCCCCCAGAGTTGTTTATTTATCCCCTTAAGTGTCACCCCACAGCTACAGAGAGAAGTAGCTGCAACAGCATTAGTTACTATAATCTTTCCTAGTCTGTGCTCTTTGGAAAGAACACACAATACATATCACAAGAAAGGAGTGAAAATAGTGTGCTGTTTTTTAGGATATACTACTTTAATTAAAAAATGGAGAATTTTGTTGAATATTTGTTTTATTCATTTATTCATATATTTTCATCAGCTTGAGCTCGTATTATTTCTTGCTTTGGGTTATATTCCAATACCACTTTATTTTTTCTCCCACATTTATTTTATTTTTTCCCAATCATATAAGCTCAATAGGTACCCCTATCCTCTCCCTCCTTTTACCCCTCCCTAGTTCCCCCTTGCACTCTCCCCCCCTTTTCCCCTATCTTTCACACCCTCCCTTTCTCTCCCCTCCCAGTGTTTCCCCCTTCCCCCCTCCCATCTCCTGGAGCATCTTTTGTGTGAATGCCAAACCTCCCTCTAAGTTCTCCCCCTAGTGAGGTGTAAGGACTCAGTGGTACAGCCCTTTCCTGGGCTCCCCATTAGTATGGGAACTCTATTATGACTGCTAATCCCTTGCCTCTAAGGATGCTATTGCCTGTGACCCATGCTAGATTTTGGGGGGTCATTGATATGTCAGTAATTGTGCAGGTCATGCAAACTCTGATTATGGCTACTGTAGCCCTAACTTGTGTGGAGTATCTTGCATATTGTTGGTCCGCCCCATCTTTAGGCTCTTACAATCTTGCTGTTCCCTCTTCTGCAAGTTTCCCTGAGCATTAAGATGGGGAGAGATTTGGTTGGTCTGGCTCTAGGTGATTAATGTAGGGTCTTTGGTGTTCTGAATTATGGTTTGTTGTTGATTTCAGTTTTGCTTTTCCTGCACTGCCCTTGGCTCCATCCTGATTGGTATGGAAGGTCAACTCCTAACCAAAGCTAAAAGGCTGTTTAAATGAAGATCCTAATATAAAAAGAGACCCAAAGATAGACAGAAAAGGAGTAGGACACCGCAGTGAGGGGGTCAGTGTCTCATTTGCAGGATGGTTACCACCTATCTGTCAGCCCCTATATGCTCACAGATTTGTGAGATGAAACCTCTTCAGTCTCAGGTGATCAAGAAAGGAAGTGAGAGTGAGCTTTACCAGATGTCTCCCTACTTACTTGCAATACTTGATGGTGACCTATTTTCTCTACTGAAGCATGGTCTCCTGTCTCCTTTTTTCTGGGGGGGGGCTTCCTTCCCCTTCCCTCCAGTTTATAATCTTTGTGATTATAGTAGGTATTACAAAGATTTATCTTTGAATGTGTCATTAAGTGGCTTTGGTGATAGGATAAACCTATTAGGGAGTCCATATGGTGTCTAATTTTCTGAGTCTGGGATACTTCTTCACTCAATATAATTTTTTTCAAATTCCATCCATTTCCCAGCAAATTTCATTAATTCACATTTTTGATGGCTGAGTAATATTCCATTGCATAAATGTACCACATTTTCATTGTCCATTCATCAACTGTTGGGCATTTGGGCTTGATTCCATGACTATGATATTGTAAATAGTGCTGCTATAAACATGGTTGTGCTTGTGTCACTGTAGTGAATTTTTGCATTGTGGGAGATTATTCCCAGAAGCAGTATAGCAGGGTCAATCTAACTTATTTAGAAATTTCCAAACTGATCAGCCAGAGTGGTTATATAAGCCTGCATTCCCACCAGCAACGTAGGAGAGTTCCCTTCTGTCTACATCCTCTCCAGCATTTGGTGTTGTTTGTATTGTGGATTTTTGCCATCCTGACTGAGGTGAGATGATATTTCATGGAAGTTATGATTTGCATTTCCTGATGGCTAAGGATGTGGAGCATTTTTTAAGGTATTTATTAGACATTTCAATTCCTCCCTGGAAAAGTTTCTTTTGTGTTCCCAGGCCCATTTTTTAACAGGGCTGTTTATTTCCTTGGTGTTGGTTTTTTAAGTTCTTTGTGCACTCTGAATAATAGAGCTCTCTCAGATACGTGGTTAGGTGAAGATTTTCTCCCATTCTGTGGGTTGCCTTTTTGCTAAGCTTACAATATCCTTATCTGAACAGAAGCTCTTTAATTTCATAAGATCCCATTTGTTAAGTGTTGGTTCTAGTGACTGTGCTATTATATTTCTGCTTAGGAACTCTTGGCCTAGCCCAATCAGCTCGAGTGAATTTTCTACCGTTTCAAATAGGGTTTTTATAGTCTCTAGCCTAATATTGAGGTCCTTGATGCATTTGAATTATTTTTGTGCATGGTGACAAGTACAGTCCAGTTTTAATCTTCTGTATATGGACAACCAGTTTTGCCAGCACCATTTGTTGAAGATGCCTTTTTTTCATTGAATTTTTGTATCCCCTTTATGAAAGATGAAATAGCTGTAATTGTGTGGACTTATATCTTCAACCCTTATCCATTGATCTACATTTCTATTTTGGAAGCAGTATCAGGATGTTTTTATTACTATGGATTTGGAGTCTAGATTAAGATTTGGTATGGAGCAGTGTCTTTGTTACTCAGGACGATTTTTGTTTTCCTAGGCCTTTTGTGCTTCCATATGAATTTTGAGATTTTTTTTGGTCAATTTCTTTAAAGAATTGCTTTAGGATTTTGATTGGTATAGCATTAAATCTGTATATTGCTTTTGGTAGGCTGGTTATTTTTATGATGATAATTCTGCCAATCCAGGAGTGTGAGAGGTCCTTTCCAACTTCTGATGTCTTCAGTAATTTCTTTCTTTAGAGCTTTAAAGTTTCATTATAAAGTTTCTCAATTCTTTGGTTAGATTTATACCAAGGTATCTCATTTTTTTATGAAATATAGTAAAAGTGATTGTTTCACTTAGGACTTTTTCATTTTCTTTCATCCTTGGTGTATGGGAAGGTCACTGACTTTTGCACATTTATTTTGTAGCCTGCTACCCTGCTAAATTTCTGTATTAGTTCCAGGAGTTTCCTGGAGGAGTTTTTGGGATCATTCAGGTATAAGATCACGTCATCTGCAAATAAAGATATCTTGCCTTTTCCTTGCTGATTTGAATCCCTTTTATCTCCCTTTCTTGTCTTATGGCTCCAGCTAAGATTTCAAGTACCATATTTCATTAGAAGCAATGAGAGTGGACAGCCTTGTCTTGTTCCTGATTGAAGTGGGAATGCTTCAAGTTTTTCCCCATTAAGTATAATCCTTGCTGTTGGCTTTCATTAGTTTGATAAAGATTCCTTCCATTCCAACTGTCTCTAGGGTTTTAATCATAAAAGGATGTTGGATCTTGTCAAAAGCTTTTTCTGCATCTATTGGGAGTATCATGCAGTACTGGACTTTGGATTAGTTTATATGATGAATTACATTTATTGATTTGCATATATTGAACCAACCTTGTGTGCCAAGGATAAATCCTACTTGATCCCAGTGAATGATCTTTCTGATATTTTTTATCTGATTTATTAAGATTTTGTTGAGAATCTTTGCGTCTGTGTTTATCAAAGAGATTGGCCTATAGTTTTATTTTTTAAGTCTGTCTTTATTTATTGTTATTTATTCAAGTGTGCGTGTATTTGTGTGTGCACACGTACGTGTGTGTGTGTGTGTGTGTGTGTGTGTGTGTGTGTAGAACCACGGGCGAATTTGGGAACCACCATGGACGCCTATACCTCCTGCTTGTTTACTCTGCCCCGGGATTCACAGGCTCCGCCCTACCAGGACCAGAAACATAGGCTGCCCCCGCTTCCACCCTGCGTCTATACGTGGAGTCTAGAATCCAAACTCAGGATCTTCTGCCTGCAAGGCAGAGGCTTAATCCCTGAGTCACCTCTCCAGCCCCTTTAAGTCTGTCTTTATTAGATTTTGGGATCAGTATATTAGCTTCATGGAAAGAATTTTTAAGTGTTCCTTCCTTCACAATTTGATGGAACAGTTTAAGGAGTATTGGTGTTAATTGTTCCTTAAATGTCTGGTGGAATTCTGTGCTGAATCCATCTGGTCCAGGACATTTTTTGGTGGGAAGATTTGAGAGTACTTCATCGTTTCCTCATATGATACAGGACTATTTGAATTATTCAAAACTTCCTGATTCAATTTAGGTAAGTTGTGCTTAATAAGGAATTCATGGCCACTCCCCAGCTCCCAGGTTAATTGCGCCTGCCACCAGCAAGTTTCCCTTTCCCCTCCCTCCCCTTTATGCTCAGTTCAGCGAGGACACACTGACAATAGGAAAGCACCCCCTGCTCACCCCCAAGCCCCAGGTAACCAACTAGTCCCAGCTCCTCCCACCAGCCAGTTAGAGCAAGCAGGGCTCCAGGCCAACTAATTCAGTTTAGTCAAAAACACACAGAAATTGAAAGAAGGTCTTAAGAGATAAAAACTCAAGAAAACAAATCTCCCACTAAAGGAATTACTCCATAATGATAGAGGCCAATGAGAACAAATCCACAGAAAATAGCCAAGAAAGCCTGAACCAAGATAATGACTTTCAAAACATGATCATTACCATGATCAATACTATGAAAGAGGAAATCCTGGAGGAGTTAAATAACTGCATCAACCACTTTGAAGAGGAACACAATAGACACTTAGAGGAGTTGAGAAAAACAGTTCAAAAAAACAAAAATAGGTATAGAGCAGTTAAAACAGACTCAAGCAGAGTTTAAAACTGAACTAAAAGACACATTATCTTCAACGCAGAACTCAACAGAGTCTTATCATCAGAACTAATGAAGCAGAAAATAGAATTTCAGACCTTGAAGACAAAGTGGGAGTATTAACCAGCTCAATGGAAGAGGTTGTTAAAGCCAAAAATATACTGAGAGAAATATTCAAGAGATATGGGACACCCTGAAGAAACTGAACATGCGTATTCATGGAATACCAGAGCAAGAATCCCAAAATATCACACCTGAGGAAATTTTTCAAACTATCATCAAGGAAAACTTTCCTCATCTAAAAAAAGAGAGGCCCATCCATATACAAGAGGCATTCCGCACCCCAAACAGATACGACCAAAACAGAAGCACACCGCGGCAAATAATAGTTAAAACACTCCACATTCAAGATAAAGAACTGGTGCTGAGAGCTTCAAGGGGAAAAAAAAAAGTCACTAAATTTTTTAAATTTTTTTTATTATTATTTATTCAACTGTGTGCATGTGCATGTGAATGTGCGTGCGCACCATTTGTGTGTGTGTGTGTGTGTGTGTGTGTGTGTGTGTGTGTAGAACCATGGATGAATTCGTGAACCACCATGGATGCCTCCACCTCCTTCTGACCTGGGATTAACAGGCTCCACCCTACCAGGACCAGAAGCACAGGCTGCCCTGCCTCCGCCTGGCGTCTACACGTGGGATCTGGGATCCGAACTCAGGACCTTCCACCTACAAGGTGGAGGCTTAACCCCTGAACCACCTCTCCAGCCCCAAGTCACTTTTAAAGGTAAACCTATTAAAATAACAAATGACGTCTCAAATGGAAACAGTAAAAGCAAGAAGAGTTTGGAGAGATGTACTTCAAGAATTGAATGAGCAAAAATGTCAACCCAGGCTGATATACCCCGCAAAACTATCTGTCATGATCAAGGGAGAAAGAAAAAGTTTTCTAGAATAAAGACAACATGAAGGGATACATGTCCACCAAACCAGGCCTTCAAAAAATGCTAGAAATGATACTCAAGCTTGAAGAGAAAAACAAGCACATCCAGGATAGAAGGGAAGTACAATACCATCAAAACCTAAAAGTGAAACAATGCACTTACAAAAGCTACTAAACATAAAAAATGTCTGGAATTAAAAATAATTTCTCCATTATAATATTAAATGTTAATGGAATTAACTCACTGATCAAGAGACACAAATTGCAAACATGAATTAAAAATCACAACCCATCAATCTGCTGCATGCAGGAAACTCATCTCACCACAAAAGATAGGCACATCCTAAAAATAAAAGGCTGGTCCAAAATTCTGCAAGCTAATGGAACCAGGAAACAGACAGGGGTAGCCATTATGCTATCGGACAAAGTGGACTTCAACCAAAAAAAATCATAAGAGACAGATTGATACTACATTTGAGTCATAGGTACAATTCACCAGGAAGACTTCACAATACTGAACATATAATGACTCAATATGCCCCCCCCCATTCATTAAGCAAACCCTACAACATCTAAAGTGAGAAATCAACCCACAAATGATAAATTCTTGGGGATATCAACACTGCCCTCTCAACATAGAACAGATCAATAGGTAAAAAACTTAACAGAGACACTTTGGAACTTAATAAAACCCTTACGAAATGGACCTTACAAATCTCTATCGAACTTTTCATCCATGCACCAAGCAATACACATTTTTCTCAGCAGCACATGGAACTTTCTCCAAAATAGATCACTTATTGGGCCACAAAACAAATCTCCACATATACAGGAAAGTTGAAATTCTAACCTGTACCCTATCAGACCATCATGGTCTCAGCTTGACATCAACAACACAACAAACAACAGAAAATACACTAACTCCTGGAAACTAAATATTATGGTGCTGAATAAGAATTGGATTCAAGATGAAATTAAAAAGGAAATTCAAGATTTCCTGAAAGTGAACGATAATGAAAATACAACTTAAACCAAAATCTTTGGGACACAAAGAAAGCTGTCCTAAGAGGTAAGTTCATAGCTCTTAATGCCTACATCAAAAAAAAAAAATGGAAACATCAGAAATAAATAAATTAACAATGCAGCTTAAAGCTTTAGAAACACTAGAACAATCTGATCCCAAAAGTAGTAGAAGAGAGGAGATTAGCAAAATAAGGGGAGAAATATCCAAAATTGAGATTGAGTCAAAAAGTTGTTCTTTTTTGAAAAAATTAATAAGATTGATACACCCCTAGCTAAATTAACTAAAAGCAAAAGAGAGAAAACCCAAATTAACAAAATTAGAAATGAAAATGGAGTTATCACTACTGATACCCAAGAAATCCAGAGAATGATAATGTCATATTTCAAAAACATATACTCTGTGAAATTTGACAACACAAAAGAGATGGATGAATTCCTAGGTAAACACAACTTACCTAAATTGAATCAGAAAGTTGTGAATTATTTAAATGGTCCTATAACTTATTAGGAATTCAATGAAGTAATCTTGAATCTTCCCACCAAAAAATGTCCTGGACCAAATGGATTCAGACATTTACACAGCTATAACACCAATACTCCTTAAACTGTTCCATCAAATAGCAAAGGAAGGAACACTACCAAATTCCTTCTATGAAGCTAATAAATATTATCTTAATCCCAAAACCCAATAAAGATACACTTAAAAAAGAAAACTATAGGCCAATCTCTCTGATGAACACAGATGCAACGATTCTCAACAAAGTCTTAGCAAGCTGGATTCAAAAACATATCAAAAAGATCATTCATGGGGATTAAGTAGGCTTTATCCCAGGTATGCAAGGTTGGTTCAACATACACAAATCAATAACTGTAATTCACCATATAAACCAGTCCAAAGTCCAAGACCACATGATACTCTCGATAGATGCAGAAAAAACTTTTGACAAGATCCAACAGCCCTTTATGATCAAAACCCCAGAGACAGTTGGAATGGAAGGAACCTTTATCAATGTAATAAAAGCTGTATACAATAAGCTAACAGCAAGGATTATACTCAATAGGGAAAAACTTGAAACATTCGCACTTCGATCAGAAACTAGACAAGGCTGTCCACTCTCATTACTTCTATTCAATATTGTACTTGAAGTCTTAGCTGAATCCATCAGACAAGAAAAGGAGATAAAGGGATTCAAGTCGGCAAGGAAGAAGTCAAGTTATCTCTATTTGCAGATGATCTGATCTTATACCTGAGTGATCCCAAAAACTCCACCAGGAAGCTCCAGAAGTTCCTGCAGGGTGGCAGGATACAAAATAAATGTACAAAAATCAGTGACCTTCCTATATGCCCAGAATGAAAGAAGTGAAAAAGCCCTAAGAGAAACAATCCCATTTACTATACCCCCCCAAAAAATGAAATACCTTGGTATAAACCTAACCAAGGAAGTAAGAGACTTTTACAATGAAAACTTTAAAACCCTAAAGAAGCCACCAGAAAGTGGAAAGACTTCCCATGTTCCTGGATTGGCACAGTCAACATCATAAAGATGACTGTCCTACGAAAGGTAATATTCAGATTCAATGCTATACCAATCAAAATCCCAAAGCAATTCTTTAAAGAGGTTGATCAAACAATCTCAAAATTCATATGGAGGCACAAAAACAATCAGGATCACAAAAATAATCCTGAGTAACAAAACCACTGCTGGAGGTATCACCATACCAAACCTTATTCTACACTACAAATCCATAGTTATAAAAACAGCCTGTATTGGCTTCAAAATAGACACACAGATCAATGGATAAGAGTTGAAGACCCAGATATAAGCCCACACAACTACAGCCATTTGATCTTTCACAAAGGGGACCCAAAGAATCCAATGGAAAAAGAACAGCATCTTCAACAAATGGTGCTGGCAAAACTGGATGTTCACATGTAGAAGATTAAAACTGGACCGGTATTTGTCACCATGTACAATTCTTAATTCCAAATGTATCAAGGACCTCAATATAAAGCCAGAGACTATAAAAACCTTAGTTGAAAAGGTAGGGAACTCCCTCGAGCTGATTGGATTAGGCCAACAGTTCCTAACCAGAAATCTAATAGCACAGTCAATACAACCAACACTCAACAGATGGGATCTTATGAAATTGAAGAGCTTTTGTTCAAATAAAGAGATTGTAACTCAAGCACAAAGGCAACCCACAGAATGGGAGAAAATCTTCACTAACCACATATCTGATAGAGCTCTATTATCCAGAATGCACAACGACCTTAGAAAACTAAACACCAAGAAAACAAAAGACCCTATTAAAGAATGGGTCTTGAAACTCAAAAGAAACTTTACCAGGGAAGAAATTGAAATTCTAACAAATATCTTAAAAAATGCGATCAGGGAAATGCAAATCAAAACTTCCCTGAGATATCATCTCATCTCGGTCAGGATGGCAAAAATCCACAATACAAATAACACGAAATGCTGGAGAGGATGTGGTGAGAAGGGAACTCTCCTACATCATTGGTGGGAATGCAGGCTTATACAACCACTCTGGCAAGCCATCTGGCAATTCTTAAAAAAGTTAAAGATTGAAATGCCATATGATCCTGCTATTCCATTTTTAGGAATAATCCCCCTTACAGCAAAAATTCACCTCAATAGCACAAGCACAACCATGTTCATAGCAGCACTGTTTACAATAGTAAACTCATGGAATCAACCCAAATGCCCAATAGTTGATGAGTGGATAAGGAAAATATGATATATTTATACAATGGAATATTACTCAGCCATCAAAAATGATGAATTAATGAGATTTATCAGGAAATGGGTGGAATTAGAAAAGAGTGAAGTATCCCAGACACAGAAAATTAAGCACCATATGTACTCCCTAATAGGTGGTCCTAGTATCAAACCCACTTAGTGACACACTCAAAGATAAATCTCTGTAATACCTATAGTAATTGCAAAGATTATAAGCATGGAGGAAAGGGGAAGGAGGGCCACGCCAGAAACAAAGACAGAGAGGATCATGCTACAACAGAGAAAATAGGCTACCATCAAGGACTGCAAGTAAATAATGAGACATCTGGTTGGACTTGCTGACTTTCCTTACTGATCACTTGCACCTGATGGGATATGATCTCACCATAAAGGTAGGACATACAGTCTGGCAGATAGAGGTTACCATCCTGCAAATGGGAGACTGACACCCCCCCCACAGTGGTCTCCCACTCTTATTCCATCCACCTTTGAATCTACTCTTATAATAAGACTCCATTTTAATAGCCTTTTATCTCTGGCCAGGGGGTGACATCCAATACCTATCAGGATGGAGCCAAGGGCAGTGCAGGAGCAGCAAAACTGAAAAAAAAATCAACAAACTATAATTCGGAAAATCAGAGACTCTACATCAACTACCTGGAACCAGGCCAGCCTAATCTCTCCCCATCCTAAAGCTCAGGGAAATTTGCGGAAGAGTGGGTTGTAAAATTGTAAAGATGGGGAGGAGCAATGATATGCAAGATACTCCATACAAGTTAGAACCGACATAATCATAATAGGTCTTTGCACATGACCTGTGCAAATGACCGACATATCATTGACCTTCCCAAAGTCTAGCATGGATGACAGGCACTAGGATCCTTAGAGGCAAGGGATTAACAGCCCCAAAGTTGCCATAGTGAGTTTCTATTTTGCTCGACATCTGTTTGGGGTGTGGAATGCCTATTGTATGTCTGGGCTCAGGAACCTGCATAAACCCAGACTTACATGCAGGAAACAGAAGTGGGAGTGGTAGAAATTGATCAGGCATTGAGTCAAAGGGAGCTAGGATGTCCTCCATCATCTAAGCCAATTTTATTGTAGCATGAGTATTTAAAGGAAAGCAATCAAAAAGCAGGGCCAAATTCAGGAAAATATCAAAGAAGAGCAGGGCCAAATTCTTTACAGGATTATGTAAAACATATACGTTCTAGTTAACACAGAAAGGCAGGAGTGACATCTACTTGCTATGGGACCAAACCTAATGTTTCTAGGTAGAGAAAAACAGGCATGCCACCTCATTGCTACAAGGGACAGGGATGATGTATGCCTCAACGCAGAGTTACTTGGTCCATGCATTAGCATATCTCAAATATGTAGGAAGGAACTGTAGGAGGAGGTCACAGCCCAGCCAGTCCTGAGAAAAAACAAAAGTGATCCAAGAACAGACTGGAAGTAAACTCAACTTCCAAGAGAAGGAATTTGCTTGTCATTGTCTTAAGACAAGAGACAAACTCAACTTCTAAGGGAAGGAGCCCCTAGCAACCACCTGTTTTAGATGCTAATGTATCCAGAGAACAGGCTTTGGGCTTGACAACTCTCACAGTTGTATTTTGATGGGCCTTTTTTTTTTAGATGTGGAAAGTTTTCCTTTATGATAATTTGAAAAATTTCCCCAGGTGTGGTATTTTGGGATTCTTGTTCTGGTATTCCATGAATGTGCATGTTAGGCTTCTTCAGGGTGTCCCATAACTCTTGAATGTTCTTCTCAGGTATCTTTTTGGCTTTAACAACCTCTTGGATTGAACTTCTTAGTTCTTCCACTTTGTCTTCAAGATCTGATATTCTATTTTTTTCTTCATTAGTTCTGCTGATAAGACTCTGTTGAGTTCTGGGTTGAAGATAGCATGTCTTTTAATTCAAGTTTAAACTCTGAGATTGATTTAACTACTCTATGCCTATTTTTGTTTCTTCTACCACTTTTCTCATCTTCTCCAAGTGTCTTATTCCTGTTTAAAGCAATTGATGTGGTTATTCAACTCCTTCCAGATTTCCTTGTTAATTGTTTTGATCATAGTAAAAATAAGTCTTTGAAAATCATTATATTGGGTATGGCTTTCTTGGCTATTTTCTGTGAGTTTGTTCTGGTTGTATTTTATCATTATGGTGTTATTTTTTTTTTGGTAGGAGATTTGTTGTCTTGGTTTCTGTTTCTCATGGATTTGTGCTATGACCTGGACATTTTTGCTTTATCTCTTATAACCCTCTTTTTGTTTCTTTGTGTTTCAGGCTCAACTGAATTAGATAGTATTATGACACTTGAGCAGTTATTGCTAGTGTTTGCCTTGGAGTTGGGTATGCCTGTCTGGTGTTGGTGCTATTTCCTACATGAGGGTATTGGGCTGTTAGTACATCAATTAAGTCAGGTGTAGTAGACAGACAATGAAGATTAGTACATTAGTGCACTTTTTAGGTTTACTTTCTTGGTGATATGTAAGGGTGAATGTTATAGTCCCTGAAGTTGTATGGGTTTTTGGGTGGCTACATGGAAATGTTAAACTACTGTGACTAATAATTGAGAGGAACTAGATGGTAAAAAGGATTTACTTATCTTAGAGCTGGATGTGAAGATTCTCTCCTGTGTACAAGGATGATTTTAGCAGACTTCAGATAATGGTGTTTGTCCCCTAGATCTTTTCTTGTGTTTTCTCTGGACTCTTGAATTCTGAGAAGCAGGGAGTCCACCCTGTTCCAGGTCTGGGACAGAAAGGCAGAGTGGCTAGAGGGGTGCACAGATAACCTGGGACTTGGGGCCTGGCCTAGGGGCCTTCCCCAGTGCCAGCAAGGTAGCCTGGCTACTAGTGGGATGTGCAGATGATCTGGGGACTGGGGCGTGGTCTAGGGGTCCTACATGAGGAGCAGGGAGTCTGGCCTATCTGGGACTGGGGCTGAAAGCCACTTTATTTATTTTTTAAGTCACATTATTCCCTTCTAGTCACCCAGAACTCCTCAGGCTGACCCCTGACACAGTTTTTAGGGTGAGAGGAGAGCTTTCCTTACTTTCTGATGCTATCAGATGTTCCAGACTAACCAAACGGGATTCTTACCAGTCTTAGACTCAGTGATTGCTCCAAGGAGTTTTCAAATAATGACATCAGAACCCACAGTCTAATACTCAAGCTTTTTCATTGTCACTTAAATTTGACTTGTTTTAGATCATTTCAGCTACCAGCCTAAATAAGCCTTTGTAGACCCTAATATAACTACATGCATGTATCACCAACACTTAGTGTTTAAAGTATATTTCTATGAAGGAAACAAGAATTCATGACATCTGCAGTGATTCCCAGGATTGATACCTCATTCTGGCCTGCTCTTCTTAAACATCCGTAAGTTCTTCACCCAGAAGCAAGAAACATGACATCCTTCTGCTATTTCTGTAATTGGCCAACCATGGTTTATATGCACGGTCACATCAACAGTCACATTACTAGAGCTACTTGGGTCAATCTTTTTAACCAACATCCTTTAAATGATGTTTCATTCATCTTCCAACATGATCAGCTTCTCTTGTTATTGTCTTCATTTTTCCCTGATCCTCACCTTGTAAATGATTTTTTTGGCTTTTTATATTTGCCAATTTACTCTTCATACTTAGTCACATGGGTTTTAAAATTCTATAATGTCTGCTCACCATTACATTACCAGGTACTGTACTTCAGCCTGTAGCACAGCCTTCAGTAATCATTGCCTTTACTTTGTTTACAGTTTTCCTTTTCCGAAGTGTCAGATATTCAAAATCATCAACTATGAAGCACTTCAGATTGGCTTCTTTTACCTCGTTTGAACTCAAGGCTTTTGCATGTGTCTTTGTACCATGACAGCTCATGTCTTTTTATTGCAGAAAAATATATTCCCTTGCATGAAAATGTCAGTTTGTTAATACATTTGTATACTGAATTACATTTGTCAATTACAAAAAAAAACAGCGTAAACGTTTGTGCATGGATTTTTGTGTGGACATGTATATATCAACACAGTTGGGCAGTACTGAGAACTCAGTTGCTGAATGGGCCGACAAGGCTGTGCATAATATGAGAAGCAGGCAATTTGACTTCCAGAGTATATGTACGATCCACTCTCTCATTTATTTTTTCATTTTTCTCTGGGATGGACAGGACTTTGCTTGTTTTTGTTTTTGAGATGGTTTTTCACTGAATAGGTCAACTTTGCCTGGGAAAGCCCCTCCCTTTCCTCCCAAGTGCTCTAGTCGCACACATGTGCCGAGACGCCTGACTCTCATGTCTCACTTTGTAAGATTTTTCTTCATACCAGTTTTCAATTTTCCATGCATCATTCTCCTCCTTTATAGCAACTGGGACAAAATATAATCTCCTAATGCAATTTCAGTTTCTATTTCATCTTCTTCACAGTCTTCTTCATAATTTTATCTTTATAATTTCCTAATTAATTTCTTCTGTGTATAATATCCTGAGCCTATTTCATTAAATCTCTTCTTTTTTCTTGTTAAAACAATTACATAGCTTTTGCCAACATGTTCATCTATTAACCATGAAAACTCATTTTTCCTTGTCTGTGCTTCATCTGAATTACCAAAATATTGACTTATTTTTCCCATGTAAGGTACCGAGGCCTATGAAGTATCAATATTTGATAATCAACAAAATCCTTTGATTTCCCTTGCCCCTACTTTCCAGATCTTTAGTCAGATGTCAGGTAGATACATCTAGTTCCTGAAATGACCCGTCACATTAGACCTGTGATTTCCATCACATATCTGTTGATGTTAGAGGTTCCTTCCTGACGCTTACTGCAGTTTCTTCTGTACAGGACAAGGCCTCTGAATGACACACTTCCTGGGTAGTATTTCTAAGACTCCTCTGGGTTTCTACTTCTTTCCAGTGTTAGTGTTAAAACTGTACTTATCCAGCATTAGCATCCTATAGTCACAACCCAGGTGCCTTCTTGAATTCCATTCAGAAGCAGGTCAAGATGAGACATAGGAAGAGGAAAGAGTCTTGTTACAAGCAGTCAGTGTATGTGAGATGGAGATCTGCAGCTGACAAGCCGGAGTGCTGATAGTCAAAGTCCTTGTCCAAAAGCAGGAAACTGAGTCCCAATCAACTTATAAGGCTAGAGTTCATCCTTTTTTTATTTTATTTATTTGTTTTTAAAATTTTTATTGTCTCCGTTCATACAAACTTAATAGGTGCACCGGTTCCCTCCCTCCCTCCTCCTCCCCCCGACCCCTCTGCTCATCCTCCCCTCACCCCTCTCTCCCCACCCCCCAGTGCCTCCCCTCCCCCAATCCCCGGAGAATCCTCTAATGTGCATGCCAGACTCTCCTCTGGGCTCTCCTCTCAATGACGTACAAGGACCCAGCGGCATTTCCCTGAATCCTTTCCCGTGTTCCCCTTAAGCATAGGAACACTACTATGGCTGTCAATCCCTTGCCTCCAAGGATCTTGGTGCTTTTAGCAAATGCTAGATTTTGTGGGGCCAATAGTGTGTTGGACATTGCGCAGGGCATGCAAAGTCCAATTGTGATTGCTTCGGCCCTAACTTGTGTGGAGTATCTCGCATATCTAGAGTTGATCCTTTTGATTATTTCATCTGGTTCTCTGATGAGATCCATGTTACAGGTGGCAAACTCTTTTTACCCAGACTATCTCCACATATTAAATATTGATCTCATTCTGAAACACTCTCAATTGTAAGTATACCCATAAGGTCTTTTGGCCAAATTTCTAAGCACTGTAACTGATGAGTAAGGTTGAGCTTGTTTAACTTTTTCAGGAAGATGTTTGAGAACAGTTCTCATACATACATATCTCATACATATCTGTTGTAAAGTAAAAATACTGCACAAAGTTGGATTATGAGTTCTGCTTATTGTGTTGGAAGATGTGTGTGGTGCTATGATCTTCATAGACAGGAACTGTGGAATTGGTTGAATTTTTGGATGGAATCAGGTAAAACAATATAAAGGAACAAAAGTCACAAATTTTATTTTTGTCTATATTTTGTAAGACATTCAGTGATGTATACTTTTATCTGTAGTTTGGAGATTCTACTTCCTATACAACTTTTTTTAAAGTGTCCCTCTATTTAAATCTTCTAAAAAGTGAAGTTTTGATAATTAAAAAAAATAAAAAAATAAAGTAAAAATACTGTTTGGTGAAGGTCATAATATTACATGGGTTCAGGATGAAAGCAATAAAATCGACAAATGAGCTTCTCAAAGCAGATGTGCTTTTGTGGCACAAATATGAATTATCTTCACAGGATGATATATGATTTTTAGAAAATTTGTTTTGATTCTTTTGTAGTATCATGTAAGAATTTATGTCATTTTCACCCCTTATTACATAATCTTATGCCCCTTCCTTTTCTTATTACAAATCTTGTTCTTTCCAACTAGTCTTCCTCTTACTTTGACACCCAAAATGAAAAGATAACAAATATTCTAAGCATCACATATTTCACCAAAGTAATAGGCAAATATATTTTGGGTTGGCATATGCCCACATAGTGAACTGCCATGAAACTCGAAAAGTAGATTGAAGAAATATTTATTTTTATATATATTAATGTTTAGGGCTGAATACATGAATATAGTTATGATATTTCCCTCTCAGTCCCCAATCCCATTCTTTTCTCCTTAAATCCATGCAGACTAATTCTCAAGATATATTAAGTGAAGGAAAGAAAAATTAGTGTCCAAAACACGCCAATGTTAATTGTAAAAAGAAAAGCAGAAGGAACGGGCTTTTGCATGACATCTGCAAGCACAGGGAGAGAGCTGCTGAAACAGGTAACATTCAGAAAAGACAACAGAGGATCTGAGAAGCACAGACATTTTTATGGAAAGCCTCTTGTATCTTTTACATTTGAAACATGGTATATGTTCAGTGATACACATTTCCCAATTCAAATACCAACACTGATGTCAATAGGAACTGATGAGAAGCATGAAAAAGGGAAGGAATACAACCCTTAAATTACTCGGTCCCATCTCCAGCATGTCCGTGGTAGTAAGGAATCATTTTCAACCCGACACCTGAGAAGCCGGTAGACGTGCCGGGGGATTCTCTAAATTAAGGCTGGGCCCATGGCACGCCTGTGAGGGCTGTCCTGAGTGCATTCGTTGATGTGGGGAGACTTAGCCTGTTGTCGGTGGGACCATTCTCCAGGCAGAAGGTTCCGGACTGCCTAAGAGTGAGTTTGCAAGACCGGATGCATTTATCCATTGTTCCTTCTCTTGCCCTGGGTGTGATGTGATCAGTTCCCTCAAATTCTTGCTGCTATGACTCCTTTGACGTGAGGAATTATACCTCGGAATTGTGAGCCAATTATGAACCCTTTCTCCCAAAATTTACTTTTGTTGGGGTATTTATTAGAGCAACTGGAAAGGAAGCTTGAACATGAAAAATGAAGGAAAGCCCAACCCTTACTCCAAAGCATGGTCCAAAAGCACCATTGGCATTCTCCCTGACAGTTCTCTGTCTGGCCTTTGGCCCTGCCCCATATCCCCACTTTAGTCATTTCTAGTGTAGTACGCACTCCTGTGTAGAATTACTTAAATTAGGGCAAGTCCTGAACGAGCCTGTGGGAGATGATCTGATTAATGTGACAATGCCTAGCCCGTGATGTGTGGCATGGTTTGAATGTGAATCGTTCCCCACAGGCTCATGTGTTTGCATAGTTAAGCTGCCATTGATGTTTCAGAAGGTCATGATCATTTCAGGAGGTAGAGTTTTGCTGGAGGGAGGCATGTGGGCTTTGAGGCTGGTTAGCTGTGTCCTGCTTCTGCTTGTAGTGTGCTGTTTGCTCTCTTAGCTCCATGATAGTGGAGGTGCCTTGAGCTACCTCCAATTTCTGCCACCTGCCATGCTTCTTCTGCCAGAGTGGACTATATACCCTTTGGAATCATAACTCAAATATACTTTTCTCCCTGAAGATGCTTAGATCTGAATGTTGTCTCACAGCAGTAGAAAGAATAATTGGGACAGTGTAGGAACGTTTTGGGAGGGGGTGGCTAAGATGGAGAGATCTGGTTCAGTACTTTCAGCGTAAAGACATGTATGTATAAGGAAGCAAGTATGTTCCTCTCTCAGCTTTTTCTGTGGCTGTGGTGTGACAAGTTTGTGTGACTTCTGATTTTGGTGTGAGCCCTCCTGAGAGTCATAAGCAAGAATGAACCCCATGCTCATTCTTTGCTTGGCTCCGCACTCATTCAGCAATGGAAAGATGAAACCAACACATCCAGTACAGAAGAGCGAGTGTGCTGCTGAAAAACTGATGTGGGCACAACTGGTCATTTCATTCTTCCTAGGTAGCAGCATTAGTATGAAACACCATGTTGTCAGGTACTTAGCACTGTGACAAGGGTACAAATGATGAAGCTTTTGTGACTAGATTATAAAAAATATACATAATTTCCACAGCACGCTCCAAAAATACCAGTCTTGATATTTATAGCTACATTGGATCTTACTGCTCTTTAAGGTCCTATAAAATCAAAACATACTTATTGCTTTAAAATATGTTATAAAAAGAATAGAATTGTAAACAGATGATTTCTGAATATCAAGCATTTCAGCAGAGCCAAGTAAGAATAAATAGTGAGGTTAGCTATAAAATATATTGTTTGAGAAAAAGGCAAAGCCTGCAGAATGTAATATAAAGATTTCTCCACATACCAACATAGATTATCAACCAAAACTTAATCTGAAAGAGACATTGCTAATATTTCCAGCTATTCTCTGAAATGTCTTTCTTAGAATATTTATATTTCTCAATTTCCATCTTTTTCTCAGTAAGGCAAATCTTCAGCTCAAGTATAATAACATTTTCCTCATCAGTTTACATATAACCCAGGGTCACATATCCTTATAATTTTCAGGAAGGGGAAAAAGGATAGAAATAATTAATAGTGATTTATTTTTATGGACAGACTGGAAAGTTGTAATTTCCTTACTCTTCAAATGAATTGGAAATCAAAGAGTCACATTCAAATAATTTGAGAGTAAAAACGTATACATCCTTGCTGTAATTATAGAATCACAAATTTGCAGCTTCAATTCTGAAAGTAGGAAGTTGCAATGACTTCACGACGCCAGTGAGGAATGACACCCTAGATTCAAGCAGATGGGCCTAGCGATGATGTGGGAGGTGTTCAATGAGTGAAACTTAAGAATGACTTAGAAATCTTGGCTAAAACGACAATGCTTTGCTTTCTTGATGAGGAATCTCATAGTCCACTGAGAAATGGGTTAGTAATTCTAAGCTTCCTTTAAGTTGCTTTCAAGGCAACTCTTCTCATACCCAGCAAGCCATCTAGAGCGTCTTAGTGGTGAAACCTAAGGTTTAGCAGCATTTAACCTTTCCTGTGACAAATAACCGTATTTCTCTAAACCTGTTCTCATGAGCGTCTCCAGGAAAGAGAAACAAGAAAAGAAAAAACAGGGAGACATGACGAAGACATTCTTGTCACACTGTCACTGTTAGTTACAGGCATCAACTTGACAGCTGAGGGATCAAGCACTTTTGGGCTCATTTGTTAGAGGATTAGTAGTTGAGTTAAGCCCAGAGTGAACCCGTAGGGGATTGTCTAGCAGATGGGGAAGATCCAGCTCATAGTGGATGGGACTAGGCTCTGGACAAGTGAATAAAATACAGAAAACTGTTTGAGAAAGTTCGCATCCTTGTGCAAACTTGGCCAGATATGCTGGTCTGGCAAGTAAAGATCGCTCTTCTCTCACCTGTTACATGGATATGATGCAGGCAGGTCCCTCAGCCTTAGTGCTGACGTGGGCTCTCCTGAGGAGATGGACAAGCAACTATAACCAGGAATTGTAAGAGAAAATAAACCCCTTGCTCTGTTAAATTGTTTTGTCATGACTTTATCAGCAGCCATGTAGGTGAATAGTAGCACAGACGCATGGGCAGATCTCAATTAGGGAATAAGTCCTAGAAGAGGCACTAGTTTGAATCACCAGCATCTAAAACACAAGCCTTCTCAGAGCACAGTGGCTGAGAACGTTTGAAGTGCAAGAGGAAAACTAGACTGCAGGAAAATTTTGTGCATTGGCCAGAACCAGGAGCAAACAGTGAATCTGCCTCTAGATTTACTTTTCTGCTAAAATAATTTGGAAACAAGAGCCATATAATCCTCTCTGATGAGTTACCTTGATCCCTCAAGTCCTCCTTAAACTTTTACTCTTCGTGAAGATTCCTGTGAATGCAGCACCTACAGCCTCATGTGCTGATTTTCTTTGTGAGTGCCTATCTTTCCCTTTGACTGCAAGTTGCCAGAGAACGGGTCTCTCCTCACCTTTTAATTCCTTCCTGCAAGGTGGCACAGCAATGTGCGCAGAACAGATTCTCAACAAACATTCCCTCGATTACAGTGGACATAATAATCTTTAAATGTCCAATATGATGTATATCAGGAAAATCTGTGTAAAACATGTGAATTAATGATAGAACTGAACAGGTTAGTGAAAGCATGAATAAAACTTCAGAAACATTAAAATCTGAGCAATGTATTCCAGTCATTTTATTAGTGGAGAGCAGTGTTCCCATTACCTTCTATTCTCTTTCCAGAAAGAACCAAATAACTGCTTTCCATCCACTCTGATCTGACCCCTTCATCCAGGGGAAGGTACTGATCATATGGATCTGTGAACAGTTAGGGAAGCAGAAACTCTAAGTAGCCTGACTGTCTCTCTGTCCAGACATGTGGCTATTCATGGAGATTGCATATTCCCAATGCCCTTAATTATCAGAAGAGAGTGTGACCCCAATGATTGATTGCCTATTGTTTGCGAAAGAGCACGCCTTGCGATAGAATGCCTGGTTACTAAACTAGTGACACCAAAATGAAACAGACTGACTGGGTCTTCTGATGATGGACTGAAGATCTACCACTGACTTACCTCTGACTGCGCCCTCCTGGACACTTAGGTGATTACTCTAAATGGACCAGTTGAAGGCCAGGAATTGTTAGTCTATGAGTCAGCGACACTGAGTGGACGGAGGTGAAACCCTGAGGAATACAAGAGCTCAGGTGTCTAGGTTTGGAGACCAATTATTCTATCAGCCTCGTTCTGTCTGCAGAAGCCTACCTTGGTTTTGGCATACTCCACACACTTTTGACTGGCTCTCCCTTCAATTAAATTCAGAAATCACCTGTTGCCTCCAGCTGACCACTTCTAGCTCTTCTAAATGGTGCAGTGTACTGAAGGCATGCATTGGAATTGGTGTGTTCAGGACAAAGACAGAACATATAAATCTTCATTCCTTTCATGAAGAACTGTAGAACATTTTCTCAGCAAGTAAATATATGAAGTATTGCAACCCAGATACTCTGGGGAGATAAAAATGCAATTTTGCTTTTTTTCTTTAGCACATAATAATCCCCTTTTGGCTGCAAGCATACACGATAAAAGTAATTTGTGAGAACAACAAGGAAGGTCAATAGTTCCATATACGACGCTTGCCCTTTCTATTGCTGGAAAATCTAGAGAAAAGGTGTGTGTGTAGAGGGGGAGAGAGGATTTATGGGACTCAGAACTAGGAATGCTCATTTGTCTTCTAAAAACAAATTGGCCCAAATACAAAGAGAAGAGACATCAAATACTTAGAGTCAAAAGCAGTAGACTAGAAAATATCGGAGAGTAGTCTTGCTTCAGATAAGGGGCGAAACCAACAGAAGTGCAGGGCATTGGTTATGCCTCCCACCTCCCACCACCACAGTGAAGCCACTGAACGGGGCTTCTGAAGAGAAAACAGTTGCCACATCTTCCTTGTCACCTGCATCTGCTCACTTGGCTTCCACCTTTGCACAGTTCCGGAGAATTTTTGATGGATTCCATGCCTGAGTTTTATTTTTTTCACATTTATTTTGCAAAATATTTCTGATTTTGTCAACTGTTGAGTACAATAAAGATGCAGAAAAACGGGGATCTCCTTCTGTCTGAAGCTGAGTCAGATCAAACACTATGGAAAACCATTTTTGAGGCAGTCCTAACACAGTTGGTATGGTTCTGGGGTTCAAAATGAGACTAGTGTTCCAAAACAAGACATTCACAGGCACATATGAGAAAATCCTTCCCTGTAGACAATATAGGACTGTGTGGTGGGGAAAACTATTCCACAAGAACTATTCCAGCAGGGATCAGTGGCCCTCTAACCAACAGTGCATCACGGGAGAGTGGAAGGCACCATGGACCAGGTCCTCAGAAAAATATGAATTTCTTTCTCTCCATACAAAACCCATGAGCTCATTGGAATTATAGTCACCATTCCCAGCAAAGAAATGGAGGTCCAGAAAGGCTCTGAGGTCCATGTACTAACACAGGGCACCAGGGCACGCAGTCCACTCAGTACAATCAGGTCCAGACTTTTGAGTATTTTACCACTTTGTGTGGGAAGAAGCCAGTTGTTTTGTTTTATCTTGTAGTGTTGAGAACTGCTGTCTAGGCCGCTCAAGACACAATACCTGCTAGGTGAGGGCTGTACTACTGAGCTGTCTCTCCAGCGTATTTGACCTTTCTTTCTTTCTTTCCTTTCTTTCTTTCCTTCCTTCCTTCCTTCCTTCCTTCCTTCCTTCCTTCCTTCCTTCCTTCCTTCCTTCCTTCCTTCCTTCCTTCCTTCCTTCTTTCTTTCTTTCTTTCTTTCTTTCTTTCTTTCTTTCACTGTAAGAGGACACTGTGCCACACAGAACACGGTCCAGTGTGTTTCTCGTTCAGATCCGTTTTCACGAGGAGCTTCGAGGTGCTCCTCACCCCCACAGCTTTCCGTCATGAGGATGAAAATGTCTGACAGTTGCCGTCAGGTCAGGCCTCAGTTGGCATGCAGCCCCACTGCCCTGGGATTACTATGTGGTGGTGAAGAAGATTTTATTTGCCCTGGTCAGCATGGCACTTACCAGAACTCATTCAGTTTTCCTTTGGGTGAGTGAAAATCAAACAGAATTTCTGCAATCCTCATGTTTACTGTGAATGAATGTGTGAAGCCATTCTGAACGAGGCATGCTGCAGTGTGTGTGTGTGTGTGTGCGCGTGTGCGTGCGTGTGCACATGTATGTGTTTTGCATGTGGGCGTACATGTATGCACAAGAGGGCACTTGAGTGTATGTGCCTGTGGAGCCCCAAGGATGACGTGGAGAATCATCCTGAATTGCTCTACCTCATTATTGCTTTGCTCTGAGATTTCCCAGGCTCCACCTTTCAAGGCTGTAATTATAGACCGTCCCCATATCCATCTTTCATTTTTACATGGAATATGAAAATCCAAAATCAGGTCCTGTAGCTTGAGAGGCAAAGGCATTAACTATCAACCAGTCTCTCCAGCCCCGTTGTCCCAGTCTATAAGAAACATGGGATCCAGTTAGAAAAAAATGTAGATAATTCTATTCCCCAGCAATCTTGAAATTTGTTACAACTGTCATTGCCATTATCATGCCATTATTTCCTTTTTAATGCTTTGTTTTAGCCTCATTATTTTCTTAAAAGACATCTCTTTCCTCATGAAAGTGGGATATATATTGCTGTCTCACTAGTGAAGAATTCTGATCAATAGGTCTTGACATAATGAATTCTCTTCATACACAGTCATCATTTGCTGATATTGAAGTCAAACACTTATGCCCTCCGCATGCCTCAGGTAAACCATGGAAAGGCAGATGAGGAGAAGAAAGTCAAGCTGGATTTCCCTGTCAGACAATATATTAAGCAAGAGGACTAAAGATATTTTTAAAGGCACATTAAACAGAACTAGATACTTAGACAAATATTAAAACCACTTTTAAGTGGCACACTTAAGAATCCCGACTTCTCATGGGCATACATAAGTTATAATTAGTTTGACAAGGAAAACCTTTGTGCATACTGTTGACCATAAAGCTTATGAAGTGTTTCTTCTGTCCATGTGTAAGCATAATAGAAATTCTCCCCAGAGAAACATTAGGTACTCGTTAAAATTTTATCCCAATTAACTGTTCATCTCAAAGGCGACAGCAATTTGAAAAGATTCTAGAATTCAGGGGCCTTCCACCCCTCAAGACTTCTTGGGCTCGTCAGTTCTGTGCAGATGGGGATTCTTGCCATAGTCTCAGGTGTAGAAGTCCTGGGCTCAGGCTGTCAGGAAGAAAAAGGGCCAGAGAAGCTGACTAGTTGCTTCCACCAGACAAACACATCCATTCATATATCTGTGTTTATGGGACAGAGTCAAGAAATGACCCTGTCAGGATCAGACAAGTGCTTGGGACAATAACTCAGAGGAAAGGTCACTCCTCTCACGGCACCGTCTTGTGACGAAGGCCTTCCTGCCCCCACTGGAATTACTGATGTCACAGACTGACGATAAAGAAGTCTAGACGTGATGTAAGCAGCATGTGATCACTGCTTACTTACGGGGAGCACATTTACTTTGTCTGGATATCAATGTCTCCCACGGACCTGCTCTTGGGTTGAAAGTTTTGGTCCTCTGCTAGCACCACTACTTGAGGAAGTCCCCAAAACTGAGACCTATTGGGAGAAAGAAGCCACCATGTAACCACCAGGACTATATCTTGTCTCAGACGTGGCTTCCACCATGAGTTGCATAGACTTTGTCACGTGCTCAGACTATCAGGTAGCTTTTCCTCACCTAGGGCTCAGACTCCACAGAGCCAAGGACTATGCTTCTCTTCAATTTTTCTGGCAGGACTTTTTTCAATGATGAATAAACCTGAGACCCTCCCCAGTTTCTCCTCTTCCGTTACTGTCTTAACAAGAAATTCCGAAGGCATTTGAGAAGAAGGGGAGTGAGATGAGAGTTGGTCCTTGAGTCTGAATAGGAGCCCAATGCAGCACTTGTCATAACAATCATATGTCACTCCTGTGACATGCTGTCCTGTCATCTGATCCCCATGGTGATCTTCTAAGTGCCACTGAAAGGTGCTGAATATGGAAGGGTAGATTTCAAAATATGGTTCTGTGGAAAGATGAGAAGGGTTTAATCATTCACTATGCAGGTGCCTTTGGATGTCTTATTTCTGGTGAGGGACTCTCCTCCTCCAGGCTGGATGTGCTCACATGGGCGTTTGAGAAACACAATAATGAAGGACTAATAAGTGATAGAAACAAAATTTAGACTTTCAAAAATATTTCGATAAGGAAGAGAAATAGTTGCGTGAACTCCCTCTGTGGTCTGCAATGGGAAGACATACATCACAGGTGCCTGACTCCCCTCGGCCCTCAGTACTGTCCCACCATATGCAACAGGCAGGTATCACAGTCTCTGTGTGGGCAAAGTATGCATCAGCATGGAGACTGGTGGTGTGAATCTCAAGGGAAGGGACCAGGAGGGGCCCAAGAGTATGGGAAAGCAAAGAAATGATTTTACACTTGACAGGTGTAGAAATGAATGTAGTTGAATAGATGGCGTGAGAAAGAAAAATCCTTTTTCTTACCTGAGGCTTAGGGTAGGCATGCAGTAGAGGACAGGATTCTGAGGTCATACCTCTAGCTCCTCAAGGTGTGTCACCTGTGCCAAGACCCTGCTGTGCTTCTATCTGATACCTACTCTTATTACAATGGTGACTATTATTTCTTTGAAGCAAGGTTTTTCTTTGTTGCTGCAACTGACCTGAAATGGACCATCTATCACATGCTAGCCTTAGTCTTGGCAAGTCTCCTGTCCCAGCCTTCAGAGCCCTGGGATTCTGGAGACACATTGCTACAGGTGGTTCAGACACTGGTTTATGATGACATGCACTGCATTCACATAAGCATATTGAAGGGTATGACAAACTGTAATACATAGCTTAGTATCTGAAATACTAAATGCTCAAAGTCAGAGTTTCCCTGTGTGTGTATGTGTGTGGCATGCACAAATGTGCTCATGTGTATTGACATAATGTGTGCAGTTGTACATCAACGTACAACTCTCTCTATTTTTTCCTTTTCATGTGTATGTTTATGGGATGCATGCATATATTTGTGTGTTTTTTAATGTGGATGGGTGTGTATGTGAGTGGGGGGTGTACAAGAGAGCACTGGAGTATGTGTGCCTGTGGAAACCCAACAGTGACATTGGGAGTCATCCTGGATTGCTCTATGTTCTTATTACTTACTCCGGGCCTTCCAAAGCTCTTCCTTACATGAGATCTGGGGCTATAAACGCAAGTTTTCTGATTGTAAATGAAAGGTTCTAACCACTGAGCCATCTCCCCAAACCTCTACTTTGTGGTTTGGTGCAGGGTCTCTGATTGAACAAGAATAGCTGTCTAACTGGTCCCATGGATCCTCTTACATTACCCCCCCCCACACACACCCCCTCTGGTTGTAGACACATGCAGCTACATCTGACTTCTCCTACTGAACTTCCCCCCGGTGTCCCGAGTTTCTTTGTGTTGTCTCATCAAAAGTATATCATCTTTAGTCTTGTTCCTTTCACCTGAATATGATACAAACAATATGAAAAGCGAATCAGAGTGTGGGGACCCCCTTTCTTGGTGGAGGCAACGTCATGGCATGCTTGATGGCTATAGGAGTTCTGAGCTCGAAGGCAGAAGGCGGTGTTCTTAATTGGGTCTTAGCCCAAGAGTCTTAAGGATTCTTTTGCCTCTAATTTCTCCATAGCTGGAAGCTATTTCTCTTGCATTGAAGCATTTTAGAGAAGTTGCAAAAAGTGGATATAGAGCTTGAAGAGGTTGGACCTCACTAGGGAATTTAGTCGAGCACACAGTCCTGTCTTTCCTAAGTGAGCAATAGCATGTTACAGTAGGGGAAATGGAGAAATGAGCATGCATGCGTTTCTTCTTCTCAGGGACAGGTTGCCAGGAAGGACAGACACCAGCAGTAGCTTGTCAGAGGAAGCACCCGCATTGCAGTTTACTGCTTCCTTGATTCAATACTTTCTGTCTCTTTTAAATAAGTGCTTGCAAAGACACACATTGCATAATGACATTTTTGACTACGAACAGAAAGTAGAATCATGGCCCCAAAATTTATATCATCCAATGAAGTTATGGAGAGTCTGTTATCACAATGCAACACGCTCCTCACATGTTGCAGAGTACTTGATAATGATAATAAAGAACTGTGTAGTTCATGTTTTAAATGAGTATGGCATATGTAATATAATGGATTATGTATTTAATTTGTAATATATATTTTATTTTATTTTTTATTGTATGTGTAAGATGCATGTGTATAAGGATTCAACCATACCATGGAACATGTGGAGGAAAATATTTTGGAGTTTTTTCCATTCACTACATTCCAGGAATTGAACTCAGGTCATCAGGCTTCTATAGCAAGAACCTTTACCTGCTGAGCCATTTCTTAGGCCCTTATTGTAATACTGTTTCATTCTAGAATATTCACTTCTTATTTATGAAAAAGCTGAGTTTTCTGTGCAACTGCTCTGCACTGCACTGCCAGCACGCGTACATTTACCACATTTTGCAACTGGAACAATTTTCTGACTCCAGGTAGGATTATGTATGTACTGTATTTATATTTATTTCTACTTGTTGCAAATATAATGTACAGACATTAAAAGAAATTTGTAGCTCAAAACACAAAAATTATGGAGAATTTATAATTGTGTTTAATTTAACCGGTAGATATGCCCCACAAAGATCCCAGCAGTTAATTCTTAAAATCCTTATTAATTTTAAATATTAGTTGAAGTTCTATCTGCATCCTTAACTTCAGTCTATCTCACGTAATTTTTTGTGCTTCTATACTTTCTTCCACAACATCAATGCTAATGCCTGTCTAGTTGCTCTGCTAAACGGATATGTGAACATACATTTGATCAGATCAATACCCTGTTTTGAGGCAATTAAGCTGTTTTCTTTCTTGTTAATCTAAGAAAATTTTCAATAAGCATGTGTACACCTGAATGTTTGCCTCATTTAAAGATTGTTCCCAGAGGTATATTCTTAGAAGTGGACTTCCAAATCCAACATATGGGAATTTCTTCAGTATTCTTATTCCTGGAAAGCAGAGGTCTTGCTATCTCCTGAGAAGAGCCAAAACTGCTGGAGTCAAATGACTATAAAGTGAAACCTCCAAATCTATGAGAAAAAAAAAAAAAACCTTTCCTGTTTTAAGTTAGTCCTCCTGTCTTCTTTTCATCAAGTTCACAATATTCAAGATAGCCATCTTAAATAAAAGAGATGTTCATTTGGATTCTATCATGGTTTGAATGTCAGTTGTCACCCATAAGCTCCTGTGTTTGAATTCTTATCTTGCATCAATGTTTGGGACGGTGCTGACAACTTTACAAGGGAGAGCCCATGCTGGAAGAAAGCACATCACAAATAAAAGAGATGTTCATTTGGATTCTATCATGGTTTGAAGTTCATTGTCACCCATAGCTCTGTGATCTTATCTGCACAATGTTTGGGACGGGCGGAAAACTTGACAAGGGAGAGTCCCATGCTGGAAGAAAGCACATCACAAGGGATGTGCCTTGAGGTTTGGTAAACGAGCTTTGCTTCCTCAGCTTTGCTCTTGCTTTCTCTGTCTTGATGTCTACGGTGACCTGATCCAACTTCCAACTTTTCCTGCCCAATATGCCCTGTTATGATTCTCTGGAACCATAAGCCAAAGAAATCTTCCTTTTACCCTTAAATTGCATCTGAGTGGGATTGTCTCAGAGCAGCACAAAAAAATACAACTCTTACAGGCTCCCGGTTTGGGAGGTTTTTCCTGTGGCCATGCAGACCGGTTGTTCTAGGATGTGGTAAGAAACATCATGGCAGAGAAAACAAGATTCACCTCATGGCAGCCAGGAAGTGGCCAAGACCCCATATATTTTTCAGGGTATGGCCCAACTCCCGCAGCTTTTCCCACCTCGAATAGTACCAAGGGTTGGGACCAAACACGCAACATTTGGGCCTCTCTGAAGACATAGCATTAAGTGCCTCAAACATTTTACAATAGTGACTGAAGCTGGCTAATTTCCTTATCCCATATAACAAGAATTTTATAAAAACAGAGAAATCAAAGCACTATAGTCTCCAATGGAAAGAAAAAGTTATAGAATTGAAAAATGTATCTCTCCCCATCCAGAAGCTCAGGGAAATTTGCGGAAGAGGGGGTGGTAAGATTATAAGAGCACAAGGATGGGAGGAGCAATGATATGCAAGATACTCCACACAAGTTAGGGCCGAAGCAATCATAATTGGACTTTGCATGCCTTGCGCAATGTCCAACACACTATTGACCTCACAAAGTCTAGCATCTGCTAAAGGCACCAAGATCCTTGGAGGCAAGGGATTGACAGCCACAGTAGTGTTCCTATGCTTAAGGGGAACACAGGAAAGGGTTCTGGGAAATGCCACTGGGTCCTTGCACCTCATCATAGAGGAGGACCCAGAGGAGAGCCTGGCATGCACCTTAAAAGGATGCTCTGGAGATGGGAGGGGGAGGCACTGGGGGAATGGGGAGGGAGGAGGAGGGAAGGGGGTCACAGGGTGGTGGGAGGTTGGAGGGAGGGAAAGGGTGTACCTGTTAAATGTGTATGAGTGGAAACAAAAAAAAGAAAAATTTAGGAACACGCACATACACACACACACACACGCACACACACACACACACACACACAGGCACACACACACACGCGCGCGCGCGCACACACACACACACACACACACACACACACACACACAGCAGGATTCATACTTGCTGCAGGGTTCCTATTCCAGTCTTGATAGGAGAGGTGAGATATAAACCTCTGCCTTAAATAAAAATTAAATAACATGGGCTGGAGAGATAGCTCAGGGGTTAAATCACCACTCTGAAAGCATCAAGATTTGAGGTCAGATCCCAGATCCCATGTAAAAATGCCAGGCAGAAATGGTGGTGGCCTATAATTCTAGCCTTGGAATTCCCAGGCTCTGCCTGGGAAACCCCAGAGTAAAAAAAAAAGAAGATAGAGCAATCAAGGATGATTCCCCATTACCCTTGGGTCTCACAGGGCCACATTTTGAGTGCTTTTTCACACACACACACACACACACACACACACACACACACACACAATAATGTATAAAATAATTTGTAATAATGTATAAAATAACACAAATGTATAAAAAATTAAATAACAGATTCTTAAAAATTAATATAATATTTAGTTAGTCTAGTTAGAAAACTAGAGCTGAACTGAGAAAAATATTTTTCCAAATATACTATATTAATAGTAATAAATCTATGCTTGCTTTGTCTTGAAGCAAAAGAGCAAAAGTGACAGTGAATATGAGTAATAGTGTTTTCAACCCATTGTATGAGTTCTGATATGTGAACTAGAATGATTTCTTAGGAATTGAAATCAAATGAGGTAAACCTTAGGGGACTGTCCAAGCTTACTAACAGCAGAGTTTCTGAAGTATGATAGGAAGTTGCAAAACCCACATGGAATTCAGCAGATGCTGTGTTTAAAAGACAAGTTTATGTCAGGGAACAAAGCAGCTAGGTTTCAAGGAGAGGCTTTGCAACAGCATAGAGTTCACAGAGACAGAAGTCTAGAAACCTACAAAGCGCTGCTTTGGGACTCCAGCAGAGGGGCCGCCCCAGGGAGTAAAGGTGCTAAAGGTGACTGCAAACTTGACCAGACTGGTTTAATACTCAGCACCAGCCCAGGTGAAAGGAGAAAACTGACTCCCGAAAGTTTTTCTTTGACCTCCACACATGTACCTCTCTCCTTTTTTTTACCTCCTCGAGAACCTTATGTCGCTTTCTTTCTCTGTCTCTCTATCCTTCTGCTTTTCCTTCTCCTCTCTCTGTCTCCTTCTGTCTCTTATTCTCCCTTAATCTACCCTGTATTTTCTCTCTCTTTCTTTCCTCTCACTTATAAAAAAATAAAATCAAATAAAATTTTAATGAGAAGAACACCTCTGGTTAAGGAACTTATTGAAGATTAGGAAATCGCCATCTAAAAAGACTAAGGAATGTTTACCAAAGCCTGCCTGGAGATGAAATTGTGATATTTAGATACAGGTCAACACGACAATCAAAGACTGGAGCTCTGAACCTATCTGTGAAGAATTGGTAGTTACAGGAAGTCTTCATCAAGGCTGCAGGAGACTGTCTAATTGATGAGGGACGATCTAATCCATGGTTGATGCGACTTTTCCCTGTGCAGGTAGATAAAATGGTAGGAGCTGGTTCAGGGAGTTGGCATACTTTGATATACTTGGACAGGCATGCTGTCTGGCAAGTGAGGTTTTCCTCTCTCCCAGCAATACTGTGAATATGGTGTGACCTGTTCTCTCAGCCCTTGGTGTTGGTATGAGCCCTCCTGCCAAGATGGGCCAAGAACTGCAACCAGACACAAGAAAGAATAAAATCCTATGTTCCCAAAATCAGTTTTGTTCTGAATTTATCAGCAACATGCAGAGTAACTACAAAATGTTAAAGCTGATTTCCACAGTACAAGATGGAAACACAGTGGAAGGTGAAGCCACGCTAGAGGAACACCTTTCACAGGGCTTTGAGGTTTGGAGACCCAGGCCTGCTTCCTCTCAATTTACTCTTGCTGTCTCTGCTTTCCTACTTGTTTCAGTGAACCAGCTTCCTGCTTCTGCCTCCAGCCATGCCTTCTGCTATAACATTCCCATGATAATAGACTATATTCATTCTGGAATTGTAAGCTAAAGAGATATCCCTATTTCTCTTAAGTTGTTGGTTGTGTGTTAGTACTGTCTCATAACAGCAAAAAGTAGAGTAGCTACAACAGATGCCATGAGAAAAAGGATTTGCTTCAAATAGTAAGAAATAATTACTTGTTCTCAAGGTTGTTCTGGTAAAAATATCTTAAAATCAAAACACAAATACAATATAAATATATGTCCACATGAAGCAGAGTGGATTTCTCAGTGTAGAACATTAAGACATGACATCAAGCATGCAAAAGAAGATAAAAACAGAACTTATAAAGTTGAAATGAATTGATTGAATCTGTTCCAGGAATGATATAGATGTCAGATTTAAGAACTAAGGAAATTCAAAGAGTTGTTTACATTATGAAAAACATATACTCCAAAGTTAGGTAGTGAAATGAATATAGAGAAGTCTAAAACTGGGATAGAGAGATGGCTCAGGGGTTAAAACTGTGCTCACAAGCAGAAGGACCTGAGTTTAGATTCTAAATCTCATGTAAGAATGTCAGGTGGAAATGGGAGCAGCCTGCTCATCTGGCTCTAGAACTCGAGCCTGGGAAATCCTAGAGCTGTGAAAACAGAAGGTAGAATTAATCGAGGATGATTCCCAAGGTTACTCTTGAGCTTCTGTAAGTGTACACAATATACTCCAATACACACACACACACACACACACACACACACACACTAAATAAATTAACAAATAACTTTAAAAAAAGAAAAAGCCAAAATTAAACTGGAACACAAAAAATTCTATATATGAGAAAAATATTATGGATAACTTTAATAATGTTAGATATAATAGGAAAAATGAATTTAAAGGAATAATAAAGAATTGAAGAGAGAAAGAAGAACAAAAATGAAAGTCATTTCAATAAACTGTAAGACAACATCAAGTAACCTAGCATAAATGTAAATAAATGAATACAATAGATGAGTTTACCCACAGAGGAATCATTGGCCCAAGATCATTTAAAGAAGTCATGATGGAAACAATTACATTGTTTTAATATCAGTTATCCTACAGTAACCAAAGGATGAAATATATTTAAGGACAAAGCAGAAGATTACAGCATATTTGTTATTGGCAACAATGCATGTGATATGAATGTATCACTGTGACATACAGAAACAGAATCTTGTAAACCCAGGAATCATGTCCATTAACAATATGATGACAAACTGAAATAATTAAATAAAATAAATATACAAGTGACCAGCAAAATAGCAGCAAGATTTTAGCTTGTATAAGAATGCAAACAAAACAAACTACAAAAACATGCAATTCAGTTAAAAAGTCACAAAACTATAATTATTAATAAAAATATAAAGAAATTTATCCCCCTTGAATTCCTATTTAGGCTTTAGCCCCCCTAAAAATTATTTATCAATCCACAAAAGATTAACTTCAGAGTTAACAACCAAAAAAAAAATCCCACACTTGCATGCATCCACAAAAGACTTAAATAAAATGTATATAGCTCTATTCACCAAAATAAAATGCAAAAATACATGCAAATAATGATTACCTGATATATATAGTGTAGTGTGCCCATAGAATGAATGATCTTCCTAAAAATAAGAGGAAATTCGGATGTGTTTACCACATGAATGACCTCTGAGCACTTCAAGCTAAGTGAGATAAACTTCACTAAAATGAATGCATTCCTAAAACGCTAAAGTCATATTTGGCAGATCTATTTTTAAATATATTTATTTGAAATATAAAGAATAGATAAATTACACAGAAAACTTTATTAGTGTTTACCAGGAGCCTTGAGCAGGAATGAGTGTTGAGTGTTGATGGTATGGTGCTTCTTCAGGGATAATGGGATGATCCAAATTTAGATCATTTTAGTGAAGGTGTAATTCACTGAATCTATTAAAGACTGAACTGGAATATTTTAAAGAGGTGTCTTTATAGCACATTGATTATACCTCAGTAAGATTGCTATTTCTTAGCAAAGTTACGTATTTTTAACATACAAATGGAGAAACATTCTTTATCACCCTACTCTTACTACAAGAAATTATTAAAGCCCAG
Source organism: Typhlomys cinereus (assembly GCA_023101885.1). Lineage (NCBI taxonomy): Eukaryota > Metazoa > Chordata > Mammalia > Rodentia > Platacanthomyidae > Typhlomys > Typhlomys cinereus. The sequence continues at coordinate 873,145 of JALPQD010000585.1, forward strand.
ATATGATGTAGCCTTGTGCAGCACAAGAAGAGCAAAGTGGAAAACAAAAAACAGTTTGAATGCAGAACAGCAGCATCCTGCAATGTTCACCTGGAACAGGCCCGCTAAATCTCTCCCCATCCGGAGAACTTTGCCTAACGATGGAGAGTTCTGTTGCTGGATAAGGCAGATCCAGCCAGGAACTCACGGCAGTGGGACTGGATCTCATCAGACCTGCACAGTGATGAACATGAACATGTCCCCAGGGACTGACTCAGATCAAAGGAGAAATTGTTTCAGGCAGCAGGATTCTTAGGGATGAGGGGTCAGACAGAGGTAGGGGAGTACCCTTCTCAGTGGGCAGTCTAAGGAAGGACCTTTCTCTCTGCCACAGAGGCTGGAACCCCTATGAGAACAGATGATGCAGGGGGACCCTCAGAACCCATAGAACCAAAGGACAGGAGAATAGGAGGGAGCAAACGGGACCCATGTAGGGATGAGAAGGAAGGAAGGTTGGGATGAGATGGAAGCGGGGAAGGGGGGAAAGAAGGGAGGAAGGGAGAAGGGAACGAGAGAGGCAAGGAGCATATAAAAATGTAAATTTATATAAAATGTAAATTTAATCTTATTTTAAAAAATAAATAGCAAAACAAGACTTTTCTATTTTGCTTTCATTGAACATCTATTCGTATTAATGGTTTTCAGTGTGGCGTTTCCATGGGTGTACTGATCCTCTCTGACAACTTTTCTACCTTCGCGTCAGCATATGTCCATACGAGCCCTGATTATATCCAGCTATCCTGCTCCCACTGTCGTCATCTCCCTATCAGCATCCTTTCACTAGCATCTTTCCCGGAATATAGCAGTCACTGTTGTGCCTTCAAATTGATGATGCTATAGCTTCCATATATGAAAAGAGTATATGATTGAATAGATCAAAAATTGCCAAAATACAGACCTAAAGAAAGAAATAGAGAACACTGAACAGAGTAACTAGATGGTATCAAAGAGTATCCATGACAGTAAGTATAAACATATAAAAATCCTCATTTAAAATTTTTAAACTTAAATTTAATTTAAATATTAAATAATTTAAATCATTCTAAATAAAAGTTATTAAAAATACATATAAATAAAATGTGTGACAAATATTCATGGGCCCTAGATGAAAAAAATAAAACAATGTTTTTTTAACTAATTAATGTGAATTCTTATCATACAAAGTAATATGTGTGTATATGTTTGTCACATTTATGAACTTTTTTAAAATAATGAAACAAAGATTAATTGGTAATAAATAAACCAAGGAGTAAATAGAACCACATAAAGTAACAATGAAGTTGAAAATATAACTAAAGGGAACAATGGGAGGAATAGAATAGAAAGTAAATAGCAATATTAAAATTGTGAAATTATCCTTACTAAAAATTATATTTTCAATACACTATGTGGAACACTCCTTTCAAATATGGAGCAACAAATAAGGAGGATCTCTAGACATGATGGTGGAAAAGGAAATGCCTCCCCGTGGTCTGGTCAAGGAGTATGCATGAGAAAGCATAGACAGAAAGAGAAAGCAGATTGGAAATTAACAAAGGTAATGACAGGGTCTCTGGAAAGTGCCAGTCAATAGACTAGTAACGCACCAAAATGAAATTAGCCACGCTGATCACAGCACCAGCCTGACAGGAGGCAGGGACACAGCAACTTCATCCAAAGGAAAGTCTTGCACCCTTAGTGAAAACAAGAAACAGATCAGCAGTCCTGTCCTCAGGGTAAACTTGCAGACTTAATGACTCCCAATCACACTGTCCAATTTGGTCAGCAATGGAGAAGAGTGCCATTTTGTCAATCTGTATGATTCCAAGGACAATGAGTAGGCATAATCTTATCTTGACAGAGAACGCATTGCTTAAAACTGGAGACCCGAGAGCAGGCGAAATTCACTGAGAGAGCCTCTGTTTCACCTGTCAGAGCCAGAGAGACAGAGACAGGCCAGGTGGGTGAAGAATCATGGAGATGGGAAGCATCAACAGATGAAAAGCGCCAGCAGCTCACCATCTGCGGCTGAGAGCAGATCTCACCAGCTTCGAAGAGTTGGAGAGTCGGATAGCTCAGAATCTGAGGTCAGCACATGGATTAACCTGTAGAGCCACCAGTTAACCATCAAATATTGCAGAGTCCAAAACTATGAACATCCCATGGAGTGTTTGGTACCTTCAAATATATCACTCCCGTGGGCGTTCAATACTGAGAGTGTTTGGAAAATATGAAGACAGTTCTATATCTGTACAGGACCTCAGTACTGTGATTGCTTCCTTGCTTTCCAATATGCTTAGAAGACACAGCACAAGAAGATTAGCCATTCCAGAAACATAGTCTGCAGAGTAGAAGAACCAACCCACAGACTACAAAGCTAAGTGTGTCCAGCAGAGACTGCACAAAGAAAGGATGCTCCTGCCATGAAGGGTATCTCTGTCCGACATCAGACATGTGTCCATCATTAGAGTCAACTGTAGAGTCACCCTGGGTCCAGGCATGTAATTGGTATGAGGACCCAGAGAGAGCTGCCTCCAACATTTGTTAAGTAAAAAAATCTTTCTTGACCCCTTGTATTTTTTCTGATTTTTCTCATTTCATAGAATTTTTACTTGTTTTTATATGAGCAAACTTTTGTGCTTTATGATTTTATTCTTCTTTATGTGTTGTATTAGTCAGGTTCTCTAAAGATGCAGAATCAACACAATGAAAAAGAAATATATATGGAATGTATTGAGTTGTCTTATAGACATGGCCGAGGTAGTCCAACGATGGCTGCCAGTTGCTGCTCAGTCCGGTAGTCAAGTGGGTGATGGCTGAAGGCTGGAGAATTCCTAGAGTCTTTAGTCTAGTTGAAGACTTGGAGGGTTGGAAGGCCGGAGGGTCAAAGAAGTGAAGAAACTGGGCAGCCGGAAGAAAGAGCAATTCCTAGCACAGCTACAAAAGCATCTCTTCTCTTTGGTGGCTCCTTTTTATATGGTCCAGTACTGGGAGGACCCTATGAGATCTTTGGAGGTTCTGATGGGATATAAGGCAGGTATACTCCTTTCAGGTGGTCTCAGCCCATCTTAGTTAATACCAGGTGCCAAGTTGATACCCAGGCTTAATTATCATATGTGCTCATCTAATATTGTCAGTAGAGAACTTTAAATTGTTAAGAAACCTTGTTTTCTTTTTTCTCCCCAAGGATTTCATCCTTTTTGTCTTTCTGCTCCACCTCTAAGAGTATTTGACTTTATCCTACTTATTCTCATTTTTATTAAAAATTGCTCCTGGGTTTTCACTTCTCATTTCTTCTTACTACATTTCTTTCAAACTTTCCCGTAATTGTTGAGATGTTCTAGAAGAGGACTTCTCCTTCCAACTGGACCTGAAAAATGAGCCACTCCCTAACACAGAAGTGGAGCTTTACACTACACTGATGGGAGTCAAAGGTTACAACAGAGGGAATCCTGCACCAGGGCACAGTGACCCTCAGGACACAGGTTGTTGAAGAAAGCCAGTTAGCTAATCATTAGTCTACTCAGAGAGCCAATCTGCATGCACTGACACGTGTCCTCCTCTTTACTAGGAAACGTGAGCCAGAGATGGTATTTATACCAGCTCTCAATATGCTCTTGCCAGTCAGCACATGCATGGAACCATATATCAGGAAAGAGCACTATTGACTTTGGGCAAGGAAAGAAATCAAGAACAGTCATCAGTTCTTCCAGGTACTAGAAGCAGTCTGGGCCCCTAGAACAAACGGCCCATTGCTAAGTCCAAGCAAGGGATCAACATGCCAGGAAACCCCTGGCAGATCTAACAGTCAAGCAACAGCTTTCTGGGATTACATAATTAAAAAGATTAAAAGGGTGTGTTTTTTGCTTTCATGTGCTCCCTCACATGAGACAGAACAAAGAAAAAGAGCCACTGAGGAGAAGCTACTAAAAACCAGGAGAACTGGTTGGTCACCATGGATGGGAGAATAATGGTTTCAGAGAAAAGAGGGTTAGGGTTAGGGTTACGGTTAGGGTTTAGTCTGGCAAGCAAATGAAGCAACCCATTTGGGGAAAACTTTCCTACAAGATTTATTATAAAAATATCTAATAGTCTTGAGACTGTCAACACTGATTCAGAAAGTCAGTAGAGTCCATCTGCGATGTGCATGAAATAATCCCAAGCAAGGTCCCAAGGCCCCACTATTAACACAAAATAAAGATCCTACTTATTTGAATACTTGGAGACAGAATTTATTGACAACTGGCCCAGGAGAGGTTACTGTGACTCACTGGTCACGGTGTGTACATTTTCAGGTGGGTAGAAGATTTCCCTGCTCACACTTTAGAAAAAGCCCAGGGAGTGTCCATGCCCTGACAAAAGAAGTCATTCCATATTTTGGAGTCCCAACAACTATTCCATCAGGGTCAGACAATGGAAAAGCTTTAGCCGTCAGGATGGTGTGGCAAGTATCCAAGACAGTGAGACTAACTTGGAACTTGCATACACAATGCCAGTGTAGTCTTCAGGCCAAATTGAAAGAATGAACAGAACTTTAAAAGCAGCAATTGCAAAGCATTGCCAAAAGGCAGGAGGACGGCGCCAATAAGAAACAGGCACCAGGGACCCCATGAAGAGGAAAGAAAGTGTCCACTTTATTGTGCAGGAACAAAGACTCATATAGCGGGAGCTAGCAAATCCATCTGCTGACAGTACGCAGGAGGCCCATGTACCAATAGAAAGATGGTCACCTCCGCAGGGGCAGTTCTGACTGCCATTTTAGGGAACCTAGAGGCGGGGTGGGGGTGGGACCGCATAGACATTGGGCAGCCAGCAGAAGCCGTGGGCATCTCACCAGGAAGCATTCTTCCTTGGCATGTACCAGGGCAGCTTTGGCATGTCCTAGAGAGTGTTGGCCACAGTGGTAATCCAAGCCTGGACTCTGAGCTCACCTACATCTCCCAGTTTTTCTTTGGTAAAGGCGGTCAGAACCCGGGTAGTCAAAATTTGGGTAGATTGGGTTCTAATGGAAACCAACATGCAACATAGGAGGAGGAAAATTATTAGGAAAAGGGCAAATGCAGTGGCCCACAGCACAAGATTTGGGAGGGAAAAGCAGAAAGTGAGTGTGTTAATAAGCTGCTGTCCAAAGGACGTGGAAGAGATAGGCTGTGTTCGAGTAAGTTTAACCTGTTTGATTTGATGGGTGAGAGTGAGTATGTAATTTAGGAATGCCTCAGACCAAGGGGCTTTGATAGCCTTTCTGAGGCCTGGGTAGCGCTGGAAACCTCACAGAAGTAAAGCGGGGGTCTCATGAAGCATGTGCACGGGAGTGGAGCAAGGCAATGTCCTCCGACATGAGATGGTCTGCTGCCGGGGGTTAAGTATGGCAGAGTAGAACTGTCGATCGATAAGGTTTTGGGTGCCAAGGACAGAGGCGGTCTATTCCACTAGAGTGTGCAAAGTGGAGGCAGTTGTGGCTGATCGAACCATGCCGAGGGCAGCAGTAGTGGCCGATACAACAGCCGCTATGATGAGGGACATCACAAAGATGACTGCGGCGGCTTCCTGCTTGAAGCAGGTGGGCTCCACAATGGTCAGAGCATGGAAGTGAGAGGGGTTGGCCACAGGCACCCAGATAGTGGGGGGATACGCGCTGTGACAGCTAACTAGGGAGGAGGCATTCATCCAACAGGCAGCAAAAGCAATGTCAATTTTCGTGTTGATGTTTTCGTTCCAGTCACCATGGGTGTCCATGTGCTGTTAATATATATTGTGGAATTCTGGACAAATATAAATGGATGGTAGTCCAGACAGGTATGGGGGCCACATAGGGCTCAATTCCCTAGCAGAGGCCCCTTTCAGGATGCAATGGGAGAGGGGTCTTGATAGAGAATTGACGCATTACTCAGCAGTGAATGTCAAAGACTGAGTGAGGGGGAAAGAGGGGCAATGCTGATTTCTGGGAAACAGTTTGACCATGGGATGAATAGCTTAAGGGAATGGGGTTCCTCTGGAGAGGAACAGCAGGGTTCCTATCCTCCTGGAGTGGAGGAGCTGATTCCTTATTTCAAGGGAAGATGGCTCTATTATAAGGCCAGGGCCTCTCCTGAGGCTGTCCTGTCCCTGGGGAGCAAACTACTGGGGGTAACACCCACTACTAGGGAGAGCAGCACTGCTCACATTGGTCCATTTGCAAAGTTGCCAACACGTACTGCATGGAGGGCAATACAAGAGGCTGTGGGGTGTGAACCATTTTCAATAAGTAAATAAAGCACAGGAAGCTGTTAGTGTCTTGTTGGTCGGGGACCTTGTTCACAGAAGGCAGTCCCAAGTCTATATCCGAGGAGAAGACCTCCAGGAGAACAGTGCTATCCTGGGCCACCAGGAGGGGGAGGGCAGGGAGTGGCATAATGACCCAGAGATCTTGGGTGCGCACCTGGGAGTTGGCAGTAATAATGGCACACATGAGTAAAAATATGGGTGGGCTTGGGAGCCACTTCCTGCGCCGGCTGGGTGAGGTATTTCATGTCTCCCAGGTGAGGGGGATGCTCTCTCCGTGTCTTTGCACATCCACATCTGCATTTGGAGCTTGGGCTGATTTCATGGGGGGGGGGTGGAGTCACTGGATTCTTCTTCTAGTTTTGAGTCCTGCATTTTCTTGGTCAGTTGTCTCATAGGTCACTGGCTGGACATTCCAAGCAGGAATCCAAATTGGGGCATTGCTCCCTTCTGGAAAGACACAAGCATGCCCTCTGCCTTGGGTCAGCAGGGGGTCAGAGCCCTTCCAAGTATCTGTAAGGGCGTTCTTCCACTGCGCCAGGGGAAGGGGCAAGGGTACATGGCAAAGGCCTCCCCAATGTGGGACTGCAGGGGATGCCCTGTCTGAATTAAATGTAAGAAAGTTATGGTCAGAAGGGCAAAGGGGGTATCCCCTGTTTCTTTCCCCTTTTCAATTAAATCCTTGAGGGTGTGATGGGAGTGCTTATGACAGCTTGCCCCTGGGGGTTATGAAGAATACCAGTGGTGTGTGTAATGTGCCAGGAAGTGTAAAAGGAGCGAAAATGACTGCTGGCAAAACAAGGGCCATTTTAGGGGCAGGGTAGGCAAGGCTTGAAACAGTCTGTGAGAAGGGAGGTGGGAGTCCATTGTGCCTGTGAACCCTTGTAGCCAGGCAAAAACAGTAGGATTCTCAGCAAGCAAGGAGGGCCGTAGTTCGGCCATAATGGGGGTGATGACGGAGGAGGACTCAGTGCCATAGATCATAAGGGTTTGCTTGTGGCACTGTATTGCTAGTCGCAAGTTGGATTCAATCTGGGAAGATGTTTTGGGCAGATGTGACCATCTAGTGTGGCACCAATGGAGAGGCCTCTCCTGCCAGATGAGCACTAGAGGAGTGATGGGGGGGGTTTAGCAGGATCATATCTCCACAAAGAGGCAGGCTTAATGGTGTCAGTTATATGGTGACGGCCTTGTGGGCCCCACACGTCATGACCCATGAGGATGAGGGGTAAGAGTCCCCCACCAGAAGGAAAAAAAGAGGCTGGAGTTGGGTAGTAGTAACAGGCAAGTAGGGTCACAGCCAATTAATGTTCCACAGGGTTGTTGTTGACCAAGGAGGAAATGGAAGCTCCTAAAAACACATAAGGAGGAACAGTCCACATTTTATCAGAGGCTACAGTGAGCCCTATTGATTCGGGGTTGGCCAGTAAGCAGGGGACCAAGGAGTCATGGAAGATGTAACAGAGAACCTGTAAAGGCTAAACAAACAGCATGGATGACATAGTGCTAGCAGATGGTAAGGCTGTTTTCATCCCCTGTGGAAGAACAGCCCATTGATAATCTTTGGGAGAGGACTGCATGGTTTATGGAGGGAATGGAAAGAGCAAAGTATTTTTTGCCAGCTGGGTGCAGGGGAATGGAAAAGAAACAATCTTTAATGTCTAAAATATAGATACAATGGTCTTGGGGAATAGTAGTAGGGTCAGGTAGGCCAGGTTGGAGACACCCCATCTTTTCCATAATGTCATTACCAGCCCTGAGGTCATGCAAGAATCTCCATTTGATAGAGGTTCTTTTTTGAATGACAAATACAAGTGAATTATATGCCCAAGGGCTAGTTGCTCTTGGATTAGAAGGTATAGTTGGGCTGGCTCTACCCAGAAGTGCTTTTGGTGTTTCCACTGCAGCCAAATGGGGGCCGACTTAAGAGGAGTGGCCTTTAGAATTGCAGAGGGTGGCCTGCCAGAAAACCCTAATTTGTCATGGACCACGAGGTCATCATGAAAGGCCTTATAGTCAGTGGTGAGTAAAGCATCCATTTCTGTTAGAATGTCATGTCCCCAGAGGGTAACCTGTAGATCCAAGGTGAACAGGGGCTGGAAGATGCCCGTATCGCCATCGGGATTCTGGCAGGTAAGAAGAGGACGCACCTTTTGGGATGGCTGGAGACCCTCCCATGCCTTGAATGGCAGGACTGTTCTGAAGGGGACATTGGATTCTACATGCGTCCTCAAGTGTTAGTACTGAACATTTGGGTCCCATGCCTTTAATAGGGTGCCCTTCTACCCTTAAAGTCATGTGAGGATTGTGTGGCCCAATGGGGACGTCCAGAGGACAGAACTGTATTAGGAGTAGTAGCCTCTTAGTTGTGGGGCTGAGAGGTGCCCCGTTGGGAGTTTAAAGACCTCTGAGAAGAGGATGAGTGCCAATCTTTTGCCCAAGGAAATCCTCTTTTACATTTGAGGCATATTGTAGGCAGACCAGATTTGGACTTGCCTATTGGTCATTGTTTTGCCCAATGCCTTGGCCATTTGAAGCACCTGACTTAACACGGACAGGTTTGGACCGTTGCAAGGAAGTCGATAGCTGAGAAGCAAAGGTGGTAGAGAGTGCCTCAGCTAAGGCTGCGGCGTGGGCAGATGAAGTGCCCACGTCCTTGCAAGCTAGAATCCAGTCTCCCAAAGTTTCCTGGAATATGGGGGCAGTACCCTGTAGACACTGAGAAGTGGCCCCTTCCCATGTTAATTCCCTGGTGAGGGCGTCTGCTGCATCCACATTGGCCACATGGAAAGTGACCGCTGCCAGGACCCGCGCTTCAAAGTCAGCAAATCCCTCAGTTGGTTTTCTGATGAATCTTGACTAGGGGCTGAGCTGAATCCCCGCCAGGAGCCTTCTTAAAAGCATGCAGGACAAAAAGGCAGACCTGGCCAAAAAAGTGCGGAGGCCCTTGAACCTGGACCACGGAGTCAGAGAAGGCACCTGCCCCTTGGAGGCAGGTGGCAGTGATTTGAACCCCTGCCACAGCATTGCCCTAGGGTTGCTGATGGCATCCATCACGAAAGGTGGCTTCCCACATCCAAAGTTGCGCCAGGGACAGGGTTGAGCATAAGATGCGTTTCTAGTCCTTTGGACACTGGAGCTCTGCAGCCGAGTTATCCAGGAGGTGCGGGTATAGGGAGCCCCCAGAGCATCTTCTTTCATTGCTTTCCCGAGCTCCCTGATGGTCTCCTGGGACGGTGGGTACCATTTTGGGGACCTAATCACTGTGGGGTGGGGATTAACTGGAAAATCTTGGACCCATCCATGACCATGAAAGGCATGGGGTGCGCCTGAAGGCTGGGCTTATCCTGAGGGAAATAAAAGTCGCTCAGGGGCTGGTCTTGGGGGGCTTGGGAGTTCCGTAAAGCTCATAGATCAGGACATAATCCCCAAGTGAAGGTGCACTGTGTTGGAGGCCCCTCCTGAAAAAACCAGGAGTGAAGGGTAGAGGGAGGAGGAGAGGAAGAGTCTTGCCATGGCGATCACTGCAGTTGGTTGTGGGGAAGGCAAAATGGCAGGGTTGCACCCAGGCAGTCCTGGCAGCTCTGCTCTGCACCCCGGTGCAGCCACACCAAGCCCTGCTATGTTCCTAGCGGCCCGAGGCAGGGGAGGGGGTGACCCCTGCCCCTTTCCACTAGGCTTCAGCAGCTACAGGGAACAAGGGCATGGCGGGTGCCCCTGTGGGGCGGCGGCTGGCTGAAGTGCTGTCTGTGCAGCCAGCACAAGTGCAGAGTTCCCTTCATCTACCAGTGCAGTGGCCAGAGCCTTATGAACACGTTATGCTGAGGGACCTGTGAGAGCGGCTTGTATGGCAATCACTATGGGAAAAAAGGGGGCAGAGAGAACTGAACCTTGGGTCTCAGTGTGACCGTCTGCATGGAGAACGTGGCCCCAGACATCAGGATCCCATATGTGATTGGCGTCTGCCCAGGGGGGCGACATTAAGGACTTTATCCAAGACCTTTTTGAGGTTTTTCTCTGATACCTTAACGTGGTGAGAAAACAATGTGTAGAGTAGGGTGGAGTATTGAGGGACTCTAGCTAAGGGCAGGTGGTTACCCATAGTCACTCACCAGCTATCCACAATGCCTCGAGGCTTTCTGGGGGATACATCTGTGGAAACCTGGGCAGAGCACCAGGTCCCTGTTTGGGTGCCAGATGTTACAGTGGCAGGCCCACTATTCATGGGACATGACAGTGGTGAGGGCGACAGTGCCAACAAGAAACAGACACCAGAGACACCATGAAGGGGAAAGATAGCGCCCACTTAATTGTTCAGGAACAAAGACTCATATAGGGGGAGCTGGCCAATCCAGCCGCTGGCACTGTATGCAGGAGGCCCGTGTCGCCAATAGAGAGTCACATACACAGAGCTCTTTTGGGGGCTAACCAGACGACAAGTTCTGACTGCCATTCTAAGGCACCTGGGGAGGGGGGGCTGCGTAGAGGCACTGGACAGCAGGTGAAGATGCAGGCCACTCACCAGGAAGTATTCTTCCTTGGCATGTGCCAGGGCAGCTGTGGCATGTCCTGGAGAGCATCGGCCTGAGTGGCAACCCAAGCCTGGACTCCATGCTCACCTACGCTTCGGGATTTCCCAAGATCTGCCCAGCATGGCTGGAAGTGCAGGCCACCGCCGCTTTTTGCCTGGTGATTTTATGTGGGACCTGGGATCCAAACTCAGGATCTTCTACTTGCAGAGACAGAGTCTTAACCCCTGAGCCATCTCTCCAACTTCCCCCATCCTCAGCTCTTAAAGTTGCAGGTCTTAAGTAATGAATTCATCACTCCCACATGAAGTGCTTCAGTCACGACCAGACTGAGACCCTATCTGTGGATCCTGAGACTCCTCTGCAGCTGAGGAATGAGTGCCAACTCCAGACCCTGATGATGATGGTGACCTGACTTTAGCTGACATCAACCTGGTCTTAAAGACTACGCGTGCCTGAGCCCTGATTATCCATAATCACTACTGAATGCCCAAGAAGCAGCCCCTGCACCATTACTTTTAGGTGGCTCATGAAGGGGAGATCCTCAGCTGCAATGAAGGAAGAACTCTTGTGCTCCTGCTGGTCCTTTTGGGAGTTGTGCTAATGGGACCACGGCTACTGGTGCCACAAGAATAGGTGCACAGCAGGTCAAACACTCAGCTTTATACCCTGGGTAAGAAAGATATAACTATTGTCCAAAAAGGTACGATTGCTTTTCAGAACGAGATGGACTCTCCAGCTGCTGTAGTTCTTCAAAACTGAAGATTAGATTTAATCATTACTGTGTGCTCTTAGGTAAAGAGTGTTGTTACTATGTCAACTAATAGGGAGTGATATGAGAGAATGCAAAGAAACTGCTAGAAAAAATTAAAAGTCAGGACAAAGAAAATAAAGATCAAAAAAAAAAAAAAAGAAAATAAAGATCAGTGGAACACAATTTGGACCACCTGGGGACCCTAACTGGCCCCTTCTGCTGGGCTACTAATTATGATGATACTAGGACAATTATTTGGACCTTGCATCGTTAATACCCTAAGTTCACATTTAAGACATTGGGCAAGTTAAGAGTTGGTGTTACAGTTCACCTGCATGATTGCTGATAAATGACCATCAAATGGTTTAAAGGGACAAGGGTTTTAATTTCTTACACTATTCCGGTTACATCTTCACAGTCCAGCTTGACAGGAGAGCACGCACCAACACCAGGGTTGAGGGAACTGGTCACACTATCTCTATGTAATGGCTGAGAGATGGACGATCCTTACTTGCCAGACCAACATGTCTGGCCAAGTGTACCAACTTCCTCATCTGGCTCAGGGCCTAGTCCCACCCACCATGGGCTGAGCCTTCCCCATCAGCTAGACAGTCTCCTGCAGGTTTGCTCTGGGCTTAACTCAATTACTAACTCTCTACAAATGTGCCCAAAGCTCAAACCATCATCAAACCATCAACTGTCAAGTTGACACCTGTGCCTAACTATAAAAGGAAGTAATGAGGTAGAAGAATGTAAGTGCTAAGCATAAATTAAGACAGAAAATTATTGAATCCCCGAGACACCACCCACCCATGCAGCCTATGTCTGCACAGAAGAGAGTCACATGGCTACTGGCTCATCTGTGGTCGTCTTGCCTTGCTGTTGCTTAGTAACCATTGTTTCTGCTTCTGGACATCCCACTTCACTTGCTCCGCCTCAGTCCACTTTAGTATAAAATGAAGTCCTTGGAGAGTGATCTCGGCTCCAGATCACCAGTGAAAAAAGCTTCTCTTTTCCACCCTAATTGATGTATGAGTCATTATTCCAAACTATTTTCACAACAAAATTATCTCTAAATCACATTCTGACCACAAAAACAATAAGTTAATATATGGAATATTGTACACATTTTATCAATATATGTAAAACATCATATTCTTTCTTTTTAAATTTTTTTATTTATTATTTATTCAATTGTGCGTGTATGCATGCGTGCGCGTGTGTGTAAAAATATGGAACGCTTCACGAACTTGCGTGTCATCCTTGCGCAGGGGCCACGCTAATCTTCTCTGTATCGTTCCAATTGTAGCATATGTGCTGCCGAAGCGAGCACGTGTAAAACATCATATTCTAAGAAAGACTAAATTTCAAAGCAAGAAATAGAATCTCAATAGGTTTTAAGACTTCGAATCATATGAATGATGTTCTCTGGCTACATTAAACATAATTAGAAAGTAAAAACCTAAAAATATTTGGAAAAATTCAAATATACAAACACAAAATCATACATTCCACACAGTATATGCATTAAAAAATTGAAATATTTCAAAAGAACACAAGTTAAACGTCAATACAATAATTCATATGGGGTGCAATTCAAGCAGTATTTTGTGAAGTTTCTATCACAGCAAATAATGTTAAATAAGGAGAAATTCTCTAGCTAATTATTACAGCTTGACCCTTAAAAGTAGACTACTTTAAAAGGAAAAAAAAACTTTGCTATTTCAAAGAAAAACTTAAAATAGGAGTAGATTTCACATTATTGTGCATTGTGTATGAAACAGCATTCCCAAACCATGCGCAGAAATGTACACAGTATATTCCACAATGTAAATGTGTTTGGATTTTTGGACAGCATGGAGGTATATATGTGTTTGTGTATTGTGGAACAGTAGATTACTAAATCTCAAGTGGAAGAATGGAAAAATGAAGACTAGAAATGAACCAATAAAATACTTAGGGGACAATGGTAAAAGCTAATGATGTCAAATATCAGAACTTTGAGAAAGGTCAACAAAATTAGTGGACCTGCTGCTTGACTGATAACAGAGGAGCAAAGAGCAAAAACATAGTATCCCAAAGAAGAGAGGGGCTATCACCATGGCTCTATAACTAAAGAAAAGCCAGTGGATATTGTCAGTAAGTTTACAACAATTTTGACAGCTCAGCTCAGATGAAGTGAGAAAATTTCATGAAACATACAATCATCCAAATCTAACTTAAAAAGAAATATATATGTTAAATAGTTCTGTGCCTATTAAAATATATAATTTGTAGCTTAAAATCTGCCACCTAAGGCTATAGTTGCAGTGCATGCCTGCAGTGCCAGATATTTGGAAGATGAAGGCAGGAGGATTTCTCAGACCCAGACAATGAAGACAATCTAGCAATGTAGCAAACTCAATCGAAATTCTTTGCCAAATAGTAGTGACAAGAAAATGACTTTATATCTAGATATTTTCATTAGAACATATACTAATGTTGCACAACAGCTAAGAAATTAGGGAATGAGGTCACATCTGAATTAGTTTGTGATGTTGTCTTTTTCATTCTACTAGCAGATAAAGAAGAAAGAAGGAAAGAGGAAAATAGGTCAATATCCCTTATGAAGGGAACACCAGTTTCAGAACAATAGCAACTTGTTTCAAAGTGCATGAAACTGATGTTGTTTTATACTATTGAAATTTATTTTATGATGTCAGATTGATTCAGTATGTGAAAATTAATGCAATAAAGCACCTTAACAAGAACATGATTTATTAACAAATAGGAAAGACAGAACTTAACAGGATTTTATAAGAATAAGAAAACTATCTCAGTGTGATAAAAGTTACTCAAGAAAAACACATACAACTACATCAGATTAATGGGGGAAAATGGAATAGTTTTTCCTGTGAGTAGGAACAAGACAAGGATGTCTGTTTTCACTTCTGCTGTGAAACACTGTGTTTCATTCAGTAAAACCTAGAGAAGTAACACAAACCCTCTAGATTAGAAAAGAACCAAAGCTGATTTTTTTCACTGATAAAGTGATGAGCTGTGTAGAACGTGTAGTGAAATCTCTAAAAGAGCAGCTGACAGTAGCAAGCAGTATTGTGACTTTGCAGAACATTATGCTTGTAAATGCTAGGTACAAACCCAAAAATTTAAATGGAAATACCTACCTAAAAGTATAAAATGTAAAATACTTAAGGATGAAATTGCAAAATATGTGAAAGAACTGTACCATGAAGACTAAAATATATTATTCCAAAAAAGAAATTAAGATAATGAGAAATAATTCCTACTCATGGGGATCTGTATTCTCACATTCAGCATCCAGCAACTGTGAAGTAAAAAGATTTGGAAAATGAAATTGCATCTGTGTTGAACATGTACAGACATTTTCTTGTCATTGCTCCTAAGCAGTGTAATAAAGCAACTATCTGGGCTGGAGAGATACCTTAGGGATTAAATCTCTTCCTCACAAGCAGACAAATCTGAGTTCAGATCCCAGATCTCACATAAAAATGCCAAGTGGGAATGGTGGTGGCCTGCACTTCTGGCCTTGGAGGATGGATCCTAGAAAAGCCAGGAGCAAATTAAAAGATTGAAAAATCCAGGATGATTCCAAAAGTTACCCTTGGGCCTCTAAGGCAGACACAGTGCCTTCCTTCTGTTACACACACACACACACACACACACACGCACACACACACTCAAACACACACACACACACACTCAAACACACACACACACACACACGCTGTTATTAAGAATAATTTCATCCAGAGATTATTTAAATATGAGGTATAATGTGTGTTAATTACACACATTCTATTAACACTTGATGTGAAGGACTTCAACACTCATAGATTTTGGTATACAGAGATGAAGGGGGATCTAGAAACAATCATCTAAAAATACTAAGAGACAAATATATTGTTAAAATGTTGATTTTTTCCAAATTATATATTAATTTCATGAGAATTTTGGAGATTTAAAATCAAAAACTAATTATAAAACTCATACATCAGTGCAGAAAACTCAAGAATGTCCAAAACATTTCTGATGATAATAATCAAGAAAAAAGAATAACACTTCATGATTCAAATTTTTACCATAAATTTGCAATAAGCTACAATGTGGAATTGATACCAGTAGACAATAGACTCACAGAGCATAGTGAAGAGTTCATTCATGTACTCACACATAGTGGACAACTGAGGGTTTTTTTAAGACAGCTTAGTAAACAAACATAAGTCAGTGCTATTTGGAAAATAAAGCAACTCTACTTCCCACCTCATACCCTCACATATTAACTAGAAATAGATTTTACTCCTAAATAGAACACAAAACCAAACTCTAGAAAAACTCTGGAAGAAAATCAGAGGAAATTTGCGATAATGGGTTGAGATCTTTCATAAATACAACACCAAAAGTACAGTCCATTAAAAACTAATATGCAAGACTTCATCAAATTAGACATGTCAGCAGTTACAAAGACAATGGCAAAAGAATGGAGATGAATGCCACAAATAAGAAGAAAATATCTGCAAAGCAAATCCAAGTCTAAAATATACTCAATGGCACATGGGTATAACATATTTCAGGCAACACATGAGCATAGCATGTATCTAACACAACACGCTAATCTTACATACGTCCAGTATATACATGAGTTTAAATGTATGAAGAATGTTTCAAACTCTAAAATAAACAATCACTAAAAATGTGAACAGAAACCTCATGATAAAAACATTCAAGCTAAATAACAGAAAAGATGTTTAATATTCCACGGGTTTAAAAAAAGTTGCAGAAAGCTTTATGTATTGCTGCTTACCTGTAATATCAGCACTTGGGAAGACTGAGGGGAAAGGATTTTGAGCTAGAGTCCAGCCTGAGCTATACAGTGAAACCTGGTACAGAGGAAACAGAAGGACGCTTTTAAACTATACCCTTTTAGTCCTCAGTCCAATTTTAAAATATTAGTCATTGAAGTTTCAGCTTTTAAAAATCTCTTACCTGTAAGATACAATCAAATCAAACATGTTAATTACTTTAGCATAGAATAAGCATTGAAATAGAAGCAGGAGAAGGAAAAGAGAGGAATAAAAGGGAGAGCTTGAACTACTTGAAAATTCTTTTTGCATTGTTTTGCTTGATAGCTGCTGTGGCAAAGAAATATACACTGCTCCTGAGAGATCAAGCTCATTTACATTTTCATTTGCATGCACATAGGAGAGAACCATTCTGCTCAGAATTGTTTAAGAAGCACCATTCAAAGTTTAAACAATATTTGAATATATCTTTCATTCTATGTTGCATAAACTTTGATTTTCAATAATAGTCTGTCTACATGCATTAATACTCCAGAATTTAAATATAATGAGAAAAGACAGAAGTGGATTGTTATTTAATTGTGTCTATGTGATATATACACACAGAAAATATGTTGTGTTACCTTTAGGAAGCATGAAGGAATGCTACTATGATTTAAAAAATCAGAATGTGAAAATGCTAAATATTAATGCAAGAGGTACAGTGAATTTAAAATATGATTAAATATCAACAAAATGGTACAGTTACAGATATTCCCAACAAACTTAAGCGAGTTCAACTTTTGCTTTTTGACAGGTAATTATGAGGATAATTCATATAGCTCAGAAAAAGCAGAATACCTTCCATGAAGAGTAGAGTGTGATTATTACTGAATAGTCCATTTATAGGAAGAAGCAAAGGATGTTGGGAGACTTGCAAGGCTGTAGAGACAAATGCAAGAGTCTAAGTCCATTAGATTCATAAACAATTTTCTGCATGGTTCTTCATTTTTCTAAGCCCACTATCCCTGAGAAACAGTCTGCACATCTATAGTAACATTATCTAAAAGATCTAGGATGCTGAAGGATAGCCAATTCGAACACTGCCCAAAATGCTCTCTAGGATTTTCATATGTTCTTGTGACTTTATTCTTGTATGTGCAAAAACAAAACAAAACAAAACAAAAACCTAAAAATCAAAGCAAAGGATTGATCCTGAATGTACAAATGTAATGGAACACATCTAATTAGATTTTATACAAGCTATATCTCCCATTTCATTAGCTGTATAAGCTCTATATGAAAGCAACAACAGTCAATAGAGTTTGCAGTTCAAGTGGCAGTTCCTGGCAGTTTGTACAAATTATCTTCCTTGGTGAAGGGCAATACTTGCTGAAGGTCCAGTGGAGTTTATTTACTTTAACGTGTGTGTGTGTGTGTGTGTGTGTGTGTGTGTGTGTGTGTGTGTGTTTGTGTAATGCGTGGATGCATGTATCTATGTTTACATGTGGGTGTGCACACGTATGAGTGGGCTCATGTATGTAGAGGCCCACTCTACATATTATTGGGAATCATTCTTGATTACTTTTCAGCTGTATTGTTTTGAGCCTGGTTCTCTATTAACCTTAGAGTTGGTCTACAGGGCCAGTCTGACTAGTTAACTCACACTGGTATACCATTTTTATGTAGTGTCCTTGTGTGGCAAGGGCTTTTCACCACAGATCCATCCCACTTGCCCTGCATTCCTCCTTTTCTATACAGGGTACATCAGAGCAAAGACTCTGGGGAAACCTCTGGAATCTGTTTCCTACTGAGCATTTCCACCGTTGGCTTGCTAGTGTAAATTTGAATTAATTAGGCAATACAATAAATTAAGGAAGTGCTATGTATATTTATTTGGTAGCTATTACATCAACAACAATGACATAAATATGTAAATAACGAATATCTGTTTTGACATCCAGTTTCTTACAAAGGGACATTTTAGCACTTGCTATAGAGTATCACCATATTAATGAAAGAACTCAATACATAAAGAAACAGAAATAATTTATGTTATGTCTATAAACATGTATTATAGGTCTCAGTTTTATGCTTATTTTGTCTTAACATATCTTCAAAATAAGGATATTCCTAGAAATGAATTTCTCTAATCAATTTTTCTGAAAGAAAACAGACATTATACTGATTTTTTATTCATTTATTCCATTATTCCCAGGAAATTATCACACAAATTCTTATTTATTAAACCTGGATCCTAGATCATGGAGTGTAAATTTCTCTGAGAATAAGATCTTTTGTCTTCAACATTTCTTCTTCTCTTAGTATCTACATCCACATTGCTGAGGCTTGGAGTTAATGGGGTTACAGTCCCAGGGGGATACAGTCCATTACAGTGGAAATCGCATGGCAGAAGGCATGACTGGACACAGAGGCAGGAGACTGGCTCAGTTCACCCAGCCATCAGGAGTCAGAGAGAACAAGAGCGCGGGAGCAGAAGCAGGGTGGGGCTACTAAACCTCAAGAGCCAACCCTGTGACATGCCTTCTCCAGTAAGATTCTACCGCTCAAAGGTGACACAACCTCCTCCATTAACACCAGCCTATGAAGGTAGCTCACATTCAAACCATGGCAGACACACATGCCTACAGTTCGTGAACGGAACTTCTGAGGAAGTGAGAGTGATGGTCAGTGGGAAGATGAAGAAACTGACCACTACCTATTTGAAACCCAAGTTATTATAAAGTCATGCGCAGGAAAAGGAAAGCTGACAGGGGTGTGGTGAGTAATGTTTCCCCCTTGTGCTGGGTCTTATTTTAGGCTTCACATTCTGTCTGCCTCCTCCATCAGTCTGACCCACTAACCTTGACCTTGGGTAATCATTTCCCAACTTTTGAGTGATGGCATGGATTGGGGCAACAGAAATTTTCATTGCAGATTCACTAAGAAGATTTGTAACAGCCACTGAGCTGGACAAACACGTGTCCTGTTCCACAGAGTGGCTGTCACAGCTTCGAAGTACCTGTTAGGAGACTATACAGACCATAGTTGAGAGGATAGGGAACTCCCTCGAGCTGACCGGGCTAGGCCAACATTTCCTAAACAGACATCCAATGGCTCAGTCACTGCTACAAACTCTCAACAGACGGGATCTGGTGAAATTAAAGAGCTTCTGTTCAGATAAAGAGATTGTAACACGAGCTCAAAGGCAACCCACAGAATGGGAGAAAATCTTCACGAACCACATATCTGATAGAGCTCTATTATCCAGAGTGCACAAAGAACTTAGAAAACTAAACACCAAGGAAAACAATGGCCCAATTAAAAAATGGGCCCTGGAACTTAAAAGAAACTTTACCAGGGATGAAATTAAAATGTCTAACAAATATCTTAGAAATGCTCCACTTCCTTAGCCATCATGGAAATGCAAATCAAAACTTCCCTGAGATATCATCTCACCCCGGTCAGGATGGCAAAAATCCACAATACAAACAACAACAAATGTTGGAGAGGATGTGGAGAGAGGGGAACTCTCCTACATTGCTGGTGGGAATGCAGGCTCATACAGCCACTCTGGCGAGCCGTCTGGAGATTCTTAAAAAAATTAAAGATTGAAATGCCATAAGACCCTGCTATTCCACTTTTGGGAATTACCCCCCATGCAGCAGAGGTTCGCCTCGATAGCACAAGCACGACCATGTTCATAGCAGCACTGTTTATAATAGCAAAGTCATGGAATCAACCCAAATACCCAACAGTTGACAAGTGGATAAGGAAAAGTGGTACATCTATACAATGGAGTACTACTCAGCCATCAAAAATGATGAATTATTGGAATTTGCTGGTAAATGGATGTCATTAAAAACAATTATAATGAGTGAAGTATCCCACAGCCAGAAAATTAAGTGCTGTATGTACTCCCTAATAGGTGGCTCCTAGTACCAAACCCACCCAGCCCACCTAGAGACACTCGATGATAAATCTCTGTAATACAGTAATTGCAAGGAGTATGAACAGGAGGGATGGGGTAGGAGGGCCGCACCAGAAACAAGGAGAGAGGGGACCATGTAACAGCAGAGAAAATAGGCCTCCATCAAGAACTGCAAGTAAGCAATGAGACATCTGCTTAAGTTCACAGACTTTTCGTTCCTGATCATTTACAACTGATCTCACCAGAAGGGGAGGGCATATAGTCTGGCACATAATAAGTAACCATTTTGCAAATGGGTGATTGACCCCTCCCTCACTGTGGTTTCCTACTTTTCCTATTACATCTACCTTTGAATGTGCTCTTATAACAAGACTCTAGTTTAACAGCTTTGTATCTCTGGCCAGGGGATGACATCCAGTACCCATCAGGATGGAGTGAAGGGCATTGCAGGAGCAGCAACACTGCAAAAGAAAATCAACAAACCATATTCCAGAACTTCAGAGACTCTATATCAACCACCCAGAACTAGGCCAGCCTAATCTCCCCCCATCCTGAAGCTCAAGGAAATTTGCAGAAGAGGGGACGGTAAGAGTGTAAGAGCAAAAGGATGGGAGGAGCAATGATATGCAAGATACTCCACACAAGTTAGGGCTGAAGCAATCATAATTGGACTTTGCATGCCCTGCGCAATGTCTAACACACTATTGACCCCACAAAGTCTAGCATTTGCTAAAAGCACCAAGATCCTTGGAGGCAAGGGATTGACAGCCAAAATAGTGTTCCTATGCTTAGGGGTACAAAGGAAAGGGTTCAGGGAAATGCCGCCGGGTCCTTGTACATCATGGGAGAGGAAGACCCAGAGGAGAGTTTGGCATGCACATTAAAGGATTCTCTGGGGATTGTGGGGGGGGCACTGAGGGATGGGGAGGGAGGGGTGAGGGGAGGGGGAGCAGGGGGGTCGGGGGAGGAGAAGGAAGGGAGGGAACCAGTGTACCTATTAAGTTTGTATGAACGGAGACAATAAAAAATGTTAAAAAAAAGATAAGTCATCACCATACCAAGAGATGATGAAATTTTTAAGCCTCTAGAATAAAGGAAAATTATCAGTTTAAAAAAAAAAAAGAAGTACCTGTTAGGTCTTTATCTCTAATTCTGGGGGCATAGGTAATCAACTTGTGGTGCTTGCCTACTTATAATTTTTCTCTTATTCTTTATAATCCTTAAGTATTAAAGGCATAAGAACTACATTCCCAGTGGATCCCCAAGGTGACTGGCCTTGAAAATATCACATCTAGCAATTCTTATGTTTTCTCTCAAGGAACCATGTCAGCAATCAGTTCAGCCCGAGGAGCTACCCTGACATGGGAACCAGCTGGCATTGTCCTGCAGGGATGTCACCGCAGTGTCTCCAGCACTCAGCAGACTGTCTCCCTTGCTTCTCCTCATCGTACCAGCCTGACTTGGGGTACTGTCACCTGCTGCAAGTGCTGCAACATCTGCTCCCTGGATAATGACTCAGCCTCGCTGGGAAACAGGCTTGTCAGCCCGAGTCATTTTACTTCCAACTAAGAGAAACGACTTCTGGAAAGCAGAGCAACAGCCCCAGATTGCACCCATGTTGCAGTTAATGGTCATTAATGCACACAAGGCTGCACTCTCCAGCACTGGAATCTCATTTGCTTCTTTCTTGCACTCTTCTACAATCATTCGGTACATGCATATTCCCCTGAGAATTTCTCTACATTTGAAAAAGAAGCTCAGGGTAAACCGTGATTTACCCCAGAATAGAACTGGTGTGCTTAGAAAACTGGGTTTCCGTGGTTCAATAAAACTAATTTGATGCTGGTGCAAAGATGAAAGGAAATTGCTGCCTATGGAGTGCTGATCATCCAGAGAAGCTCTTCCGCATACAGGATTCTTTCTGTTCCCATTTTATATTATGAAAGATTCACAGTCCACAGCTTTGGAGTTTGATACCACAGATAAATGTTATGAGGGAGAAAGAATCCAACAAAATAGAATGTGTTCATGCGTACTGAGTCGGGCTGGAATTGAGCACATTTGGTGTTATGAAAGATTCACAACTTTTTGTCTCAGAGTTTCTACTCGGGTAAATTCTACAAGGTGAAAAAGAGTGCACAACAAAATAGAATTGGTTTATAGATACTGAATTGGGTTGGAATTTAGCTGCAATTCAGTATTAATGAACCACCAAAGATTCACTGGGTTCTCAGTACATGCTTATTATCTGAAGGCTAAAGCATAATCCCTGATAATAACAGAGATTACTCATCATGCGTGGGGCAATGTTTGTGAACAGATGTTTGCATCTGGAGCAGTATGCATGAATAACTACAAGTTAGTCAGGATCCAAAGGCAAAAACATGACAATTTGATCTCCCAAACAATTGTTTCTTACCCAAAGGAACATTCCACAGATTACCTTTGACATTTTGCCAACTTTCACCTTACCACATCCTGGACAAATCCAGGCACCTCAGAGGCTCAACTGTGCTTACTCTTCTTCGGTCTTGCTGGCTTCTGTGGCAGGGATGACAACCTTTGTCTATTCCATAAATGTGCACTCAATAAACTCAACCCTGTGAAGGAGTCTGTAGGATCTTATGTGGCACCCTGCCTGGCCTCCTCACAGTTCCTTCTTGCTTTCTCTTGTCTGTGGTCCACCACTGTGTAGCTTTTTCCTGCTTCTGCCCTGTCTGCATTTATGCTGTTAGCCTTGGCAGTCTGGAGCCCTCCCTTCATGCCCTGCAAGGTCGGTGGCTTGAAACTCTAAATGCCTCTTAGCATATTCCTTGGCCTATTCTGCCAATAAGTTCTGACCCTTCTCAGTCACTACAGCCCTGACTGGTTGTGATCCTCCTACAGTGTGCCACCTCACCGGGGACCCAAACTCGTGGAGGTTCTCAGGAGGTGAGACCTAGCAGGCAGCAGTTAGGTTCCCGGGGCCATGCTCTTGAGGAGACCCAGGAGCCTCCTCTCAGTTGTTCATACGCCTCCTTTTGCTTCCTGCTAAGCATGTGCAGATCATCTTTGCCCTGTCACGCCTGCCTGGACGTGATGTTTCTGCCTCACCACAGTTCCCAACAGTGGACACACTAACAGGTACTAAAACTGTGAGCCAAAATAAAATTTCAAAGTAAATTATCTTAGATATTTTGTTTGATAATGGGAAGCCAACACACACCATCTCCATTCCACAGGGAACGTTTTAAGGCCTATGTGATAAACCCAATTTTTGCTGTCTGCTTCAACTGTTCTTGGGATTTTCATAAAGTGACGTGATACGACCGAAGCATGTTTCTCAGACGGGATCTTTCAACAGCCCTGGCTGACTCAAGTTGCACCTTGAAACTGCACATCACTTACTCCTAGATTCATTTCGAGCAAATGTTGCTCACCAACTCTATTTTATCTATATTCAGTGCTCGAGATCAGAAAGTCGGTAAGTCACAGTAGCTGCCTAGGTGGGGAAGGAAACAACTTTCTATTCCTCAAATACTATCTGCATTGGATTTTGTGATTATTTCTGGAACTTGAGGCTTTCATTCTCTTCTTCCGTAAGGCTGACTTTCTCTATGGAGCTTTTCCTTGCAGGTGGCCATGATTACAATGGAATGCTTATCTTCCCAACATTGGAGGTTGCCACATGTTTTTTTCTATTTTAATCAACTTTCACAGATAGTTTTACTATCTGTCTCTTTTCCTGTCTAGAATCTCTCCTGTCTTATCAGGGTCTCTCAGTAAGTTTCTATTTCCTGTCTCATAGACATTCCAGCCTTCAGTTAGTTGCAAGGGCAAGATTAATGTATGTCTTCAGAGCCCAGTTAAAAGCATGCAATTACGGCTTCATGTTGCTAACTCCACATTCTCAGAAATAGAAACTCACCTCTCAACCTTTTCTTTCCTATCCAAACAGATTTTTAGAACCTGTTGTAGTTAGTTTACATGCTTGCTGATAATTCAAGACCAAACATGAGGGGGTTTATTCTTACACACAGTTTTCCATTATAGTTCATAATACAGCGTGACAGGAGACTTGATACCACCACCAGAACCCAAGGAAACTGGCCAATCAGCAAAGGGCAAACCTCACCCTCAAGACTGCAGGCCTGTCCAAGTATGTCAAACTATGCCAAACTACTGAGCCAGTACCCCTTATCTTATCCACTTCTCTAGGGAGGGGCAGGCCCTCCATGTTAGATATCTACTATAAGCAGGCCCTCCATATTAGAAAATTTCCTGCAGGCATGCGTAGGACTAGTCTTAAATCACTACTTCTTCACAGATATGCTCAGACCTCAAGTCTGACCTGTATCTAACTAGCACAGAATTAAACACAGAAATGGGTACTATAGGATATGATCAAGAGCAGAAAACTGCATAATAAGAACCTTATGGATATATTTGGCAAAGGTTTTCTATTATGCATATTTCTGTCATTATACATAACTCTTAAGTCAAATAAGTAGGCTGTGAGAGAGCCACCTATCAGTGATCAGAGAATGAAAATCATAACCAAGTATTGTTTAGAGATGAAATTTGACTTCAAAGATGATAACTGAGTAGCATTCATCTCTTCTGACAGTAAAGTCTCACATTGTAAATGGAGCATAAATTCTGGAATTTTCAACATGGAAGTTTCTGGAAATCAAAGTGTTGTGAGGTCCACAATGCAGTTTAGAGTTCTCCATCATTTAGAGAAGTTTAAGTTCAGTTCTGTATCAAGCAGCTTGAAGTATTGTAGGAGAAAGCCAGTTACGTTTGTAGCCCCCAAATTCCAGTTGCTTGACTACTTGATTTACATTGTTTGGGCTTAGAAATGGTTTTTAATTGCTTAATAATGCTTGATATTTTGTTACTGTTCAGATAGTTTACCTAGACAGAGGTCATTTCCAGTCTGATGAGATTCATCTGAAAAGGAAATCAATTGTTACCCAGTGGGGACTCTCAACTGGACCACAGCAATGAGTCATAGAGAAATCTGAAGGTGAATTGTCACAGCAGTATCAGGAAATAAAGTACAGAAGTGTTTTTCTCATGTTTGCTGATACCCTTGTGATGTGGATCTACTGCAGGTGTTGTCTCCCTGCAAATAGTGGATCTGATCATCTGGGCCAAAAATAGACAACTTGACCTTGGATAAAGTGATCTTTTAGATTTAATTTTTCCTCTTCAGAACAACTTAGTTTGGACTCATATTCTTGGGAGTAAGAATGTATGCATCTAATCTTATTAAGGTATGAGATTGTATGTACTTTTCCATGACTGGCAACAATGAAGAATGCAACTGGATTCATTATAGTCACATGTGTCTGGAAAGAAAATTAGCTTGCTGCCCTCTCCTGTTCCTCACCCTCCCCTGAGGGCATTTTGGAGTTTAGGCCAATTGTTATATGAGATTGATACAAAGATTTAGTTGTAAAAAACATTATCAATATCAAGTGTATTCCTTAAAAATGTTTGCACTTGCAAAATTTTAATATTTTATTGAACTGGGTTCCTTTGTTCCTAGTTTTTGCAAAGTTATTACCATGCTTTTAATTAGTTGATTATTATTTGTTCAAAGTGTGTTTTTTCTTGGAAAGGTTAGTTGCAGGTATCTTCATACACTTTTCAATGGGAAACTATTTTTATGTCTGCTTCCACAGAATAGCAGCTGGTGTATCTAATATTGGATTTTACCGAGCACCAATATTTTGGACACTGCTTAGCAGCAAAGAAAGCAGGACTGTGGTTTATATTTTATTTATTATTGTATTGCAGGGAGGCAACCAGAAACAACTACCAGACCAAAATTAAGTACAATAGAAAGTCTTCACTGAGGCCTCAAAAACCCTAGTGCAACCCCAAACTGTCTTTCAAATGAGTTTTTATATGGGAAAATCATATTTTTGGCTTTGGTAGAGATTTTATCCTTCAATTTTCATCTGATCTTCTACCATATCAGAGATTTTTCCTCCTCAAAGCAAATGGTTCTTCAGTTTTCTTAGTAGAGAGATCAATTATCTGTTTTCTAAATGCTTCCTAATTCTTAGATGAATGTTTTTCAGGAGGATTTATTGCTCTGAATGTTCAGAATGTCCTTTCTGCCATGACTGCATAGTGATATTCTCCTGGTAGTGATATTCTCTTGCTTTGGAAATCTCTGAATGTCTCCTGAGTCAAGGGAGAGAGAGTATGAGCGGAGACAAGCCATCTCTGCAGATGTTCCTGAAGCAGAAGAGATCCAGGGGTTTCCATTTCTGCTCCGTACATTTAATAGCCGGAGCTCTTTCCATGAACACTTGGCACTCCTGCTTTTCTGTAGTCTCTTCCTCATAGGAGATGAAGTCACAAACTCAAATATATACTGCTTTGTTACTATTTTATCAGTTTTACCAGCGGTATTAGCACCCAAAGTGAAGACAGATATTTTATAAAACCTTCTGGAGGTTCCCTAAGTGCCAAGTAGTTCGCAAAACCCTGGCATGGTTGGATTATATCTTGAAGAAAAGAAACAAGCAAGTAATAAACCCTGGAGCTGATCAGAGGGTCATGCAGACAGGGGGGACTTAGGAGTTTTGAATTAGAATGGTCCTGATCCAATGGCTGGGGCCATTATAAGTGAGAAAATTCACTTATGGAATCATAGTGATACAGTCATGCAAAGACAGAGGCAGAGAACAGAATGAAGTACGTGCACTTTAAGGAGTCCCAAGACTTGCCAACCATCAAAAGAAGGAGAAGAAATTAATATGAGAACTGTTTTCAAGGACGCTTAGAAGAAAGGTGGCCTGCTAGCACTTTATTAAGACCAGCTTGTTTTTGTTTTTTCCTTAGAATGCTTGCCAGCAAAAGCTAGCTGCAGTGTTGTGAGGGTCTCTCATTCAAGGCTTCTCAAACACAAGGGCAGGGGACTCCCAACAGCAGTAGGCCTTCAGATGAGAGCACAGCCAGCATCCGCCCGTCTGTCGCCTGGTGGGTAACACTGAGTGCAGTGCAGGAAGCCATACCGGAGTTACTGGCCTGTGCTAACTATGTGATAGTCAATGTTTGTTGTGTAAAGTCTGTAAGTTCATGGTTTTTCAGGGAGCAACTTAGAGCTGTCAGACATAGGCACCCCAGGGCCACGACTTTCCTCATGTGCCCATTTCCTTTATTCTTTCATCTCTATCTGTGACATGGCCTTGGGGAGAAAAGAACAAGGTGTGGATAAGTCACACATTTACTCACATATGTCACACAGGGCATCACGTTTCTTATTACATCCATTGCAATAAACCACTCTCAACTTTCACTGGCGCTTCAAATCAAGTTATTTTATTTGTTGCAAAAGGCATGCCTGCCAAGGAGAAGGGATGAACCGACATGTGACAGACAGAAATCTAATCACTTGGTTAATAAGGGTACTGTTCCGTATTTTTTTAAAAAATTACTTTTCCTATTTATATTATGATGGCATTGTTTACAAATTTATCATTACTTATACTGATTCTGTGGGTAGCAAATGATGCCCACATGAGCCAGGTCTCTTCTATCTTTCTCATTTCACATCACCTAATTACAAAAGTGTGACCAATTTAAATCTTTCCTTAAATTCATTTAAACATGTCTGCTATAATGTTACATGTACTTTGGCAGTAGACAATGAATCAGAGTTCTTCAGTTTTTATTTGCTAATGGATTACTTTTTAAAACTTTCACATGGCTAGGCAGAGATAAGAAAATTCATGTAGTTTGTAAAAATAATTCCAGCAAGAAGTGGCTCTGAGAAAGGAGAAAACGTTTTCAGAACAGACACTTCCATCAAAAGCCATTCCTCATATGTACTATAGACGTGTATAAACATATTCATTAAAATGAAAATAACCCAGGAATGACCTGCATTAGTAAGAGCCAAAGGACTCAGCGGAATCTACTGGGCAAAAGCAAAAGTTGCAACAATGTTTATTTCATGTAATGTCTTGAAAGATCTTTGAGATAGTAGATAGGAAGTCAGTGTGATGGAATTACATGTTTTCTCAGATCTTATTTCATTAAAATGGAGTTCCCATGGTGCTCAAGTAGCCACATGAATAATTGCGATTGCTTTCCTTGAACTTCTCTGCATTTTCTACAATAAGTCATTAAATTTATAATAAAAATGAGGCTCAAAAGTGAATGAAAATGAAGCAATATTGTTTTGTGCTTTGACATCTCATTGTGGATTTTCCTACTGAAAACATGCTTGCAAACAGAAGGTCGTGGGAATGGGTCATTCCATGCTGTCATGGAGTTGTCATTGTTCATTGTGAAGACAATGGTACCTTTATAAACATATTAACATCTCAAATTGAAATGTGCAGTGCAATAAATTTTACATTGTAGTTAAATAGGCAGCCTTGATTTTCTTTCTCAGTGATGCATAAAGTAATGATGTCTTAAAATTAATGACGTTGTAGAACCAAGGTAAGATGACATGCATCTGAGAAATGTATACTGCTTTCACATTTTTATGGAAGTTCTCCAAGAATATGGATTCTGCTCAGCATTCACTCCCTGTGCTTCAGCCAGTGACCAATCCCCACGCATCCGAAGATCTAAAGTTACATGATTATTTCTTAACATAATGACGAAAAGAAGGCATAATTTCCCCAAATGTCTTGAGGAGAGTTTACATTTAGCTCTTCTACATTACTATATTCAGCCCACTGTGGGGGACACATGTCAAACCACTTTTGCTTTACATAACCCAGTGGTGCACTAGTTTCCTTTGCTCCGGCACATTATTCCAAACTTGCTGGCTCCCACGATAGAAGTATTAAACGCTCAGACTTCCAGAAGTTAGAATT
This sequence comes from Typhlomys cinereus, assembly GCA_023101885.1. Classification (NCBI taxonomy): domain Eukaryota; kingdom Metazoa; phylum Chordata; class Mammalia; order Rodentia; family Platacanthomyidae; genus Typhlomys; species Typhlomys cinereus. The sequence goes on from JALPQD010000585.1 coordinate 902,268, forward strand.
CCCAACTTAAAGGCTGGAGCAATGACTCAGGGGTTTAGATTCTGTCTCTGCAAGCGGAAGGTTCTGAGTTCAGATCCCAGGTCCCACGTAAAAAGCGCCAAGTGGAAATGGCAGTGGCAGCCTGTACTTCTGGCCCTAGTGGGCAGCAGCCTGGGAAATCCCAGAGCAAAGCAAGAAAGAGGTAAAAACAATCCAGGATGACTCCCAAAGTCACCCTTGATTCTCCACAGGGATGCACAGTGCCCTCTGATACTTATTTGCGTGCACATACACACATATAAAATAAATAAATAAAATATTTAAAAGAATTCCCGACTCAAGGTTGGAATGTCTGTTTCTTCTGTGGGCCAGGAAGGACCATTTTTTTTCTTTTTTCATAGCTTCTGTGACCTTTGGTGTTCCTCACTTATGAAGGAATACATACCTTTTTTTAAAACACATCTTTCCACTTTTTGGTTCTCTGTTTTCATGCAACTTTCTCCTCTGTGTGTCAATTTCCTTTATGTCTCTTTTATAAAGATACAATAATGGTAGTTTTGTTTAAAACATATCAAAATTCAATAATTTCTTCAGCAATCCTTTGTCCCAAAACAATAACATTGGCAGGTCCTGGCATCAATGTATGAATATTCTTAGAAGCCATCACTACAGGTAAGATGCTTTTCTGAAGCACTTATGTTCATTTTGAAGGGCTGTTATAGCAAATTCCCACAGATGACTTGAAATTCCTCCCCTGGCAGTTTGGAAAGTAGATTTTCACAATCAAGGTGTCACCAGGACTATGTTTCCTCCAAAGGTTCTGGAGATTAACCCTTCTGTGACTTCTCCACCATCTGGTGATCACCTGCAATACTTGGTTCCCCTGGCTTATGACAGTGTGGTGTAAATCTCTGTCATCTCACAGCTATTTTCCCTTCTCTGTGCCTATGTTAAATCTCTCTCTTTTGTGGACATTAGGCATTGAAAAAAACCCTTATCTAGAATGGCCTTATTTCAACTGGACTGCATAAGAGAAGACCTTATTTCTAAATTATATCAAATTCACAGGTTATACGTATATGAATTAGGAACACAGAATTGTAAAATCTCATGTAGTCTTTGGAGTTGGGAGGTATTTGCCATGGCAAGGGACAAGCAGTGAGGTCCACATAGAGACAATGAAAAAACAGCCAAGGTTTATCTTGCACCATAAGGTTTTGCTGTTCACTATTTTCTTATTCCGTGGCACACAATAGGGCAGTGGAGGTGTGCCATTTGGAGGCTCCTTGGACTGAGTTTTCAAATGCTGACTCTGCTGCTTGCTAGTTATTTGAGCTCTGTCAAGTTATCAGTCTGAGCACAGCAGGTCTGTTCTCTCTTTGTGATGATGCACTGGTCTCTTCTTCATGGGGTGTCTGTCAAGATTGATTGAATGCATGAAGCATGCATTGTTGTTGCATGATACATGTGCAAGAAAACAAACTTGTACCATTCCTTTCCTTAAATTTTTATACTTTGCTCTTTCTTGTCATAAAAAGAAGCCCTGAAAGCTGATTGACAGAGACCGCCAACATCTGTAGTTGTTTCCGAGACATGAGTCAGTATTGCAACTCATGAGCTTGACCTTGCCTTCTTGAAATTATCTGAAACCTTTATGATGAAATTAGCAAAGGGGATGGGCATGCACATGCATGTCCCTGTTGAATTGCATGTGTGCTTGTTGAGCTACACATGTATGTCTCTGAGTTTCTTTTAGATAAAGGTTTAGTGTCATCGATGAGGGCTCTGGAATTTTTCAGAAAATATGTATGTCAATTAAGATATATGAATGGAATATAAGAGACTGGAGCCACATATCTTAGGGATCGCAGGATGAATATATGCACCGTTGTCTAGAGAAGTTCTTTGATGGGAAATGTCCAGACCTGCTCCACTGGATGGCTTCTGCTAGAGGCATGAATCACATGTAATGATAATGACATTCTCATAATAGTATCAGAAACATCTTGACAAAAGAAAAAAAAAGAAGGGGGGGGGGGACAAAGAGAAAGAAAAAAGAA